>JASDQU010013621.1:80447-96954 GCA_032191745.1 Picea mariana | reverse complement strand
TTTCATACATCAGGGTTTTCGGTGCTTTCATCCCTCCTCCTGCTTTACCCTTACTTATACCCGACTACCCTTACTTATACCCGACAGGCTGGCTTGTCGCGAGATCGCCAGGCAAACCGTAATCGACGGTATAAGTAAAGAACTGAAAGGATTTTCAAAAAAGGTATGGCCACCTTTTCCTGTTCATTTAAACACCTATTCATTATTAGACTTCAGGCATGCAAAGGTCGAGGCAATAGCCCTAGAAGATATAAAGTTGGTTCACATCGAATTCAAGAAACACGATCCACACAGGGTCGTGAGTAATCATTTGGCCAGTTGTGGCCTTAAAAGATTTGAGCACGAGAATTCACCTCACGATGATATTTTCCGAGGCGCGAAATATTATGACGAGGTTTTGGCCCGAATACAAGCCCTGTTGCCCGAAGAGAGGGCCGATGTTTTCATATTCCAAGAGCATAGGTGGAGTTTCCTTCCTCCAGTATTATGGGGTGAAAATTCGACGATAGCAGAGGAGCAGCAAACAGAAGTCGGAGGCTCTAAAGGTTCAACACCCGGCCAAAGAAGAACAACAGGATAAAGAAGAGCAAGCTGGGGGCCCAAAACAGGAAGCCGAGGCTTCCAGTCCTCCAAGCGAGCCAACTTCGGTCATTACTCCTGGGAAATCTTCTAAACAGGTTGGCAATCCCATCGCCTCTGTTACCCCCCTATAGTCTGCAAAGGAAATCCCAGATGCAGGTTGGATTTTGGGTGAAAATTTGACACCTATATCAGTAGAAGAGCTACCTTCGAATGAATTCTTCTTCGATAAGAAGAGGAAAATGGTTGTGAGACAAGAACTCTACCAAGAGGCAGGTACTGTCTCTAAGAAATTTAAAATTTTAACTGATGGGAGAAATATGAAGAAAGTAGAATTCACGACGCAAATAGCAGGAACATTGGGTGCTTTCACCACGACGAACCAGTATTCAGTCAGGACCCTAAAATATCAACTAAAACGAAAAAATCATTTGATCAAGACACTAGAGGATAAACTAGCTATAGCAGAGGCTGCTGCTAAAGATCAGGTGACTTTAGAGCAAGCAAGAATAGAAGATCAAAAAGAAATTGAGTGGCTTAAATTCGATCACGAACAGACACAGTTGAAGGTTCAGACGAGTCAGACTCAGATAAGCCAGTAGGAAGAATTGATAGACCAGCTTCGGGCCAAACTAGAATTCGCCGAAAGCCAGGTAATCGATATTGGGATATTTCAATCCCAGGCAATAGAGATCAGAAAAAGGTTATCGGTGGCGCAACAGGGTCTTCTTGTTAAAGTAGAAACAATTCAAAGTGGCTTCCAACTCATTGATTAGGTGTTGGAAAACCTCTCTCTTAAAGAAAGGGATGTCGGAGCAGCTCGGGTGGCGTTCCAGGAGGCTATTATAGCCACAACGAGAAGGGAAACAAGTAGTAGTTCTAGTTTTCCCATTGCAGAGCAGACCAGGGGTAATATCTTGTTAAAAGAATGGGAGCAAAATATATCTGAAGGCCAACAACAAGCTATGATGCTAAGGAAATCTTGTGAAGAAATTTCCGTCTTGTTAAGTGAGATTTGGTTGGGTTCCGATGGTGAAAGTGGCATGGAGGTACTGGGTCAGATCAATATAGCTAAGTATATGATAAATATCAAGGAAAATGAAGAAAGAGAATTAGCCGAAATATCACAAATAGCTCAAACAGACATAGTGCAAATAGACAAATGGCTAATTAAACCGAGTATAATGTTATGCTTTATCAATTCCAAAGATCAACAGGTGGAAGGAAAGTTGCCGCTATTGATGAAAGATTGCTATATTTTTGAGGCAAATAATCAAGCAGAGCCATCTAAGTTGATATCACAGTTGGTGGAGAAGTGCGTTATCTGTAAGGAGCATGCAAAGAGGAAGGTTTCAGGTACCAGATGAGAACAAAGATAAAGAAATGAAACGTTTCGACTCCTTTGATTGTAACCAAAAACCTCTGGAACTATTGATATTCCAGCGTATAAAAATTTGTATAAATATACATTTTGAAGAAAGAAAAAAGGGTTGGACCTTTTTGATTAATTGTAATAGAGACTGTCTCTTTTGGAGAATTAATACCAAGCAATCCGGAGATTCCTAATTCTGTCACTACTGTGTTATGAGTTTGTTCTCTCTGTTATTTCATATTCATTTTTATTTCACTTATATATATCTGATGAATGTCACATTGCAATTTAGTAAAACTTCTACTGCAGTGATTAATATTTAGCTATCTATTGTTTACAGTTTTTCCTCTGTATCGGCTACTAGTAGGTACAAGACCTGTGAATTTTTAGGTTGTCATATTTCATGCTTCATCGGATCACTTCTTATCTTATTTTCTTCTTCTATTTACAGAGTTAGATTCTCCCTCAATAGGAGCCTTATTCTATAGACAACTTAATGTTTTTCCCATAATTCATACACCATATATTTCAAATATAACACAGTTACGAAAAAAGGCCTATGGTTTGCATTTTGCTTTTAATATTGATTTCTAAAGTTCTCTTTTATAAAATCAAATTGTTACAGCATAAAAACTTCCGGATTACTTCAAATTTTTGTGTTCCTCTATGACTGTCCCTGTTGTAAGACAACCCAATATTGAACCCGGCTTGACAAAATATGCTTTGTTTCCCTCTACTTGATCCAGTACCTCATCACTAAAGGGGGTAGGAAATGGGTCATGTACACAAGCAACATTCAAGATTATGTAGTCCACAAAAACTGATATATCCTTCGTACCTTTCTTGGTTTGTACGACAATAGGGTAATCCATTCAACCTTATGGATAGGGAAAATCAGTCCAACTATCAACACCCTATCAATTTCCTTCTTCACTTTCTCTTTGACTCTGGGGTGCAGACGATATGGCCTATGTTTAATTGGTCTTGACTCGGGCTTTAACTCTATCCTCATCTCCCCTAAATCTCCCTTAATACCCTTTAGTTATGAAAAATTGTAGGGAATAGGTCCTCATATTCCCACAATAGATTCTATATCTTTGTCATGGTTTGTGTGTCCCAGTAATCCCCTATGCAAGCTATATTAAGGTGGTCCTCACTGCCTATGTTTATTTTTCGCAACTTCAGGGGTTGAGAATAAGAACTATTAACATCATTTGACTTGGAGGCCTACACAAATTTAGTGCCTTATGATTCTTTAAATGTCAAATGCCTAAGGTATTCTAGGCCTTTGGGGTCTCTTGGGTCTTCATGAATTTTACTACAAGTCAGAGGCATTCATGCAAAGGATGGGTAAAGGCTATGATTGAGGAGATATTCATGTTCAGGATAGACAATGTGAGAATTTCTAGGCTTAAGTTCACCAGTAAAAAGCATTTTCTTAATCTGATGCAAAACTAGAGTGATTTCAGGGGACTTACCTAAGAATAATAAGTCTTAGAATAAGTGAATTTGAAGGACTTCCCAGCACTTGGTTTGGCGTCGAGCCTCCTCATGTACATACCAAGCCGATGGAATTTGTCCCAAAGAGTGAATAAACTTATGCACCCAAAATTGAGAAGGTAGTTGTGCAAGTTCCCAGAACTAAACACAATGCACAACATGCTCCCATGGATCAAAAAGCCCATCATATACTACCAAAGTTGAAGTCTAATGGCTTGTTTCCCGATCGTTATTCGGATGAGTAACAGGTGACAAGAGAACAAAGCAATATTGAATGTCATGTTTTACTTCGTGCCGGGAAGATAAAGTACCCCTATGGGTGGCCCACTATCTAGCTGAAGAGGACCTTAACGCAACATCAAGTACAATAATTATTTTTTCTGATGCAACTTTGTCCTCTAGCTCAACAAGAAAGTTGCATAAATCTAAAGTGCCACCGTAAATATGGTAGTCTCTAACTTATGATCCAATTCACCCGAAATCTCTAATAGTCATGCATCTCCTTGAGAAGTTCTCATGCCTTCCATGTTTCCAGTTGTCAAAGGCCACCTTTGAATCTTCCCCTGCAGATTGAATACTTCGCCAACTTACCAAGCCATCTTCAGTGGGGTTAATGTATTCTACCAGCTTCCCTATAGTCAAAGTATAGAGATGATCCAAGGCATCTTCTTCCATATTCTCCTCTATCGGTTATGTATATCGAGGACCTCACGAAGGGTCTAAAGGTTGGGTTGCCTTCATAACATCACCTTCAAAGGTCATGATTCACCTCTTGAGATCTATAACAATGTAATTCTCATAAGCCCAGTCGATTCCCAATAGATCTAGGCATGGGTCCTTCTCCTCCATGATTTCTATAACCTCAAAGTCGGTCATTGCCTTTACTCCAGCTAAGTCCACTTCAACATTTTTCAACCTCCCAACAAGATAGATACAATACTAATTGGCCATCCGCAATTGAATGGGTGAATAGACGAGCTTGGGCTGACCCATTTCCTCCCAATCCTTATTTGGTAGTATGTTGACGTCATACCCCAAATATAACACAACATCACTAATTGTGTAACTATTGATGTGAGTATTGAGTCATAATTCCCTTCCAAAACCGTTCTTCCTCTTCTATATTCTACCTATATTTCTCTCTGGAAGATGAGCAATAATCAACTCTTTTGGATTCCCTTCAATCTATAAAGTCCCCTTGATCTTGTTCCACAACTCCTTGGTGAGTTGCTCATCATCCATAATGTCAGAAAATAATCGGATCCACAAATCAACATTCTACGGGGGTCTCGCTGGAGGATCTTTTTGTGCTACAAAATTGTTCGTGACTTTAGGTTAAAGCACATAGCTTGAGTCTGCAAGAGTCGGTATTGCAGGATTAGAAATCCATCGGAATATCTTGACAACGTCTTTAAAGATTTTTTTTTTTCACAAGGGGGTCATATTTAACATCTTCTAGAACCCCCTTGCGGATCTTGCTTTGAGTCAATTTATCAACATTGGCACCAGTCCTTGTTCCTCCTCTAGTAATAATATTAATATTGGGCTCCTTTTCTTAAATGATAGGCCAGGGCTCAGAACTTATCAAGTTGGTGCCTCACTGCCTTGTGTGATCTTCCCACTTCACGATCAACAAAGGGCAATCATCAGTGTCATGGGTGTTGTTTCTACAATGAGCACACCAAGGACTTCTCAGAAGAAGAAAATATCTAGTGAGATGCCCCTGCTCATCGCAATTATAACACCTAGTTGATCCTCTCCCACCATTTCACCCACCTCTGAAACCTCTGCCACCTCGACGTCCTCCTCCAAATCCTTGAGGAGCTTCATCAACCCTGAATGAATACCGATACAGTCTGTGCACAAGAGCATCCAGAGTGGGACACTCCCTTGTGGTGTGAGTAGGTGACCCACAGAATTCATAGTAAACTATGTTCGAGACACAGGTGTATTTTTGTAGGATTGGGAAGTTCCTCAGAGAATGCCAATGACTTCTATAAATTTTACAATATTCATTATCCTAATTACCCTGATGGTTTCTGAAGGCATGGAACTGCATAGGGCCATGGAATGGTGTTGTAACTGTGACTTGCGCAACCCCTCCAAATGGTCCTACTAGTGGAGGCGCCATCTGTTGCAGAGAGGGTCCTACACCCCTCAGTCTGGTACATTCTGTTTATGTATGACCCTCAATATAGCAGCCTGTACACCATACTTGTGGGTGATTTTCTCTAGGAATTGTCAGTTCTTGAATTTTTTTAGTTAGTGAAAAAATTTGGCCTTGCATTTGCATAATATTATAGTCATCGGGTGGTCTTATTACCCGCAAGCTACCAGGATATCCCGCCATCATCGTGGCTTTCATATCCTATTCTAGATCTTCCCCCAAAGTGGTTATCCTCTGTTGGGTTAACATGATTAAATGTAACAGTAAAAGTCCCTAAATAAACCATTCCCACTAGTGGTCTTCGTGGATGGGGTTTTCTAGTTTCCCTATCGCATATTTAAACCTTTGGTTATACTCCCAAGAAGATTCACCATCTCTCTACTTAATCTTCCGCAACTCGGAGAGGGAATGGGGTAAACAAAATTCTATTGTGAACTATTGTTTGAATTGAGCAAGAATGAAAGCATATCCTTGAGGATTGCCTAGTTCAATAAATTTCATATACCATTTCAAAGAAAGACCTCTCAAGGTGGTCTGAAACTTGATTAATTTTGGGTAACGGGAGAGGGATTCGACGTGTTGATGCGTCATAGAAGGACTTGGGGACCCTATCAAGATAAATCCTAAACATCTTGGTTGCAATAAAACTAAATAAATCTCCACACTAATACTACTGCTACCATTGGAACTGGTTGGAATAGAATGAAGAGAAATGACAGAAATTATGGGAGAGTTTATTGTAGAATTTACCGAATTTGTAGATTGCACTAAGGGACTGGGCGATCCAAGGCTGCTTACTGTGTCTTTGGGATGGGATTATTTAACATAGGGGGTCGCATTAGGAGGACATGTCATATCAGGTATTGTAGGGTACCTCACATCTTCAGGCGCTGCAGGAGATGGTTCTCCTGCAACTTCTTCAGAGGTTACAACTGAGTCTTGTTCCTCGGTGGTGACTCCTATCTTGATTCTTTCTTCCAATTTTTCTTCACCTCATATACTCTCTGCAAAACTCTCACCTTTATCTCCAAACCTCTCCTTCAACCATCAGTTGGTTAGCCTTCCACATGTCTGCAACTCCCTCACCTTCTCTAACTCTCGTTGATGACACTTCTCGAAGTTGATCTCCTTTTGCGACTGATAATGCCTTTTCATCAACTTTCGCATATGTTTTTTACACCTCATTTCAATAATTGCATCCCTCTTCTGATTCCACTCGTATCTGACACTCTTCTCACGACGACCCCCAATACCTCAATAAATTTTGTACCCTAACTCATGAATCCTCGCCTGAATCACCCACCCCTCATGTGTAAGGGTTTTACACCACCATTTCAACCGAAGGAACTAACAACATTCCCTCTTCCTCCAACAAGATATTTATCCACAACGAGATTTATTGTAGTAATATTCCTCGGGCTCCCTCGTAGAATATTGCTTCTGCCTTTGAGAAAGACTAGTGGTTCTCTATGGAAAATTCAATAATGTATCCCTCTAGGTTAGTCTAGACCTAGAAATCCACAGCTCGAGAAATTTGGTGATCCAACTTGTGAAGAGCGACTAGCTGCTCAACATTTCAATTAAATCTTTTCTTGACGTGATCTTTAAATTATATCACTTCTTGCAACTAGTCGAGCAACTGATAGACCTATTCCAAGAACCAAATCTAGAATATTTTGTATTGATCGCTTGCATGTTCGGAATAAAAAACAACGTCCTTCACAATCCTCAGACTTTTTTGTTGTAGCTCAACTTATTGAAATATAAACTCATCACACCTTCTTTCCCACCAATTTTCAATGTCAAACTTAAATATGTGATGTTGCATCCTCTGAAAACTCGCTTAGAAGTTAGGTCCTGACAACAAAACCATTTGTTGGTGCAAAATTGGAAATCGGGGTTCTCGAAGGTTACCAACAAAGGTATCGTTGTAGTCTAGTAGCGATGGCATATTCAACCTTCCACAAGGGAAGGAGGTCTCACCCGAAGCGTTGTCAATACTTGTGTGTAATAAATGGAGTTAGCGAGGACACACCATAAGATCTAGCATAATACAAGGAATATTCATCCCTAAATGTAAAATATCATATAATTAGAAGTCTAAACCAAGTTATGCATTCGATAATCCATGTTGCGTAGTATAAATATAAGTGCATACATCACAAAATCTTGTTAAACAATATCACAACTAGCAACTACACAAAACAAGATAGACTGTGCAGAAGAGAAATCATGCATTCATCCATATAACAACACAATTCGGTATGCCCAAATAATCCATTTTGTATTATCATATCACAGAATGGCATACATGGAGTATTTCTTTCATATCAAGACTTATGCAACAAAACCAGAATGAGCTAATTCACTTAACAATTAGGCATAAACAATGACATCTATGCAACAACAACAACAAGAATCAACCATTATCCCTTTACCATTACATTTTCCCCAATTTGTATCATTCCCTTGGTGGTTTCTTGATTTCGCTTCTAAGGTTTATTGATTTCGTTTATGTTTCTTTTCTCGCTTTGTCTTTTCCTGTGTTCGAAGCTTCTAGACCTTTCTGCTTCCTTCTCTAGATGGCATCTTATCTGTATTCACTTCTGGCATGTTGACAATTAGCTTTCCACCACTTGTATTTCTCGCTGATGTGTTTTATTGTTCCACAAAACTTTAATATTTCCACAAAACTGGGCGCTCTTCAAAATGGAGGGCCCAATAGATTGAGTCTTAGAATCATGATTATTCATTATTTTAAGATACACATCATCGAGAGTTCAATGTGGAACCAAGGAACTACTTAATTCCCAAGATTGATGTGAGCAAGTTTGATGGCAAATATCCCATAACATGGATATTCCAGATGGAGCAATACTTTGATCTACACCAAGTTCCAACCTTACAAAAGGTAACTCTTCCAAGCTTATATTTAGAAAATGGTCAATTTGTATGGTGTCAATGGCTTTGTGAAAGAAAAAAGGATTATATTTTCTCTTGGTCCATTTTTATGAATGGATTGATAGTACATTATAGGGATATCAAGAGCAATACATTTTTTAGTCAATTGATAAATATCCGACAAAGAGTTCCAATTACACAACACATTCAACAATTCCAAAAACTAAGTCTCGGGGTAAAAAATATATTATAGGATAATTTTTTGGAACTCTTTAATGGCACTTTGAAGGAGAGCATCCAACATGAGATGCATCTCTTGGAACATAAATACCTAGACCATCATTTCAGTCTAGCAAAGAAAGTTGAAAGTAAAAATATGGCCACTAGAAGAGTGGTCACTATCAATTATAGAGAGAACCATGCTCCTTCTCTCAACTAACAAGGTTGACATCTCAACAAATGGATGAAACAAGAGCAAAGGGACTATGTTTCAAATGTGACAACAAGTATAGTAAGGGGAAAAAATGTGGTGAGAAGAAATTATTCTACATAGACGAAAGAAGAACAAGAATTGGAACCATTGCAATATCTAGAGTTAGAATATACTGCTCCAATGATATCTTGTCATGCATTGGATGACATCAGTACTCCAAAGACCCTCAATATAGAAGGATATATCAAAAATAAAATGTTAATAGTGTTGATTGATTTCGGTGGTACTCATAACTTCACCAATTACAAATTAGCAAAACTTCTCAATTGCTTTGTATTTCCAACACCAAAGTTTCAAGTAATTATTGTAGATGGAGGTACCATAAATTGTCCAGGGAAGTGTCATGGTATCAATATCAACATGGGAAAGTATTTATTGGATAGTCCCATGATTTCAATCCAAATTGGTGGTGTTGATGTTGCATAAGGGGTCCAATGGTTACAATCATTAGGAATAGTGGCCCTTGATTTTCAAGATCTTCTCATGAGATTTTCCTCAGAAGGTAAGGAAATTAAGCTTAGAGGTATCCAAGGGAAACCCTCTAAAGTGATAATCGCCAACAACATGAAAACAATTACTCAAAAAGGGACACCATGGTGTAATTGCACAACTTTTCTCACTAGATGTTCAAACATCTATGTCCTCTACTCCATAGGATCTCCATAAAGTTATCAACAATCATTCCAATTTATTTTGAGAGATGCTCAAGGGTCTTCCACCTGCTCAATATCATGGCCATGCTATCATTTACAACTAGGAAGTGTACCACCTAACATTAGGCCTTATAGGTATCCATATTCACAAAAGAGTGAGATTGAACATATGTTTCAAGAAATGTTAGAGGTTGGAATCATTCAACCTATCCAAAGTGCTTTCTCTTCACTAGTGGTGATGGTTACAAAAAAGGATGGTTCATGGGTATGTGTCCAGATTATAGACAACTCAACAAAATGACCATTAAAGATAAGTTTTCTAATCATGTCATTGATGAATTATTAGATGAATTACGTGGAGAAATTTTCTTTACTAAGTTGGATTTTTGTTCAGGATATTATTAAATCAGAATGAGGCAAGAATACACTCCCAAAATAGCCTTTAGAACACATGAAGGTCATTATGAGATTTTAGTTATTCAATGTGGCCTTACTAATGCACCTTCAACATTTCAAATCTTGATGAATTATATTTTCAAGCCCTTCCTTAGAAAAGTTTTGTTAATATTTTTTTATGACATATTGATCTATAGAAAATATTGCGAAGAGCATGTACACCATGTTGACAAGGTCTTAAAACAATTGAAGAGAAACAACTATATGCAAAGCCTTCCAAGTGTGCCTTTGGGGTTCAAGAAGTGGGATATTTGTGTCATATTGTATCTCAGGAAGGTGTCAAAGTGGACCCTAAAAAAATTCAAGTTACAATGGAATGGTCAATCCCCAAAACCTTGAAGAAACTTAGAGGATTCTTAGGATTGATAGGATATTTCTGCAAGTTTTTCAAGAATTATGTTCAAATAATAGCACCTCTAACAACATTATCAAAGAAGGAAGTATTTTCTTGGACTCAAGAAGCAACCAAATCTTTAAAAAAAATTGAGGCTATGTGTACAACTCTTGTCCTAACCACAACTAACTTCAAAAAAACTTTTATTGTGGAGTGTGATTCCTCGAGCCATGGCATTGGTGCAAATTTAATGCAAGAAGGAAGGCCCCTTGCCTTTTGAAAGTATCCAACTTAAAGGAAAAAACTTATTCAAACCCATTTATGAAAACTAAATGTTGTCCGTAATACATGCAGTTAGGAAATGACACGCTTACCTAATAGGAAGACACTTTAAGGTAAAAATAGATCATTATAGTTTTAAGTACTTCTTGGAGCAACGATTATCTTCAGAAGAGAAACAAAAATGGGTTACAAATATGTTAGGTTATGACTTTGAAATTATCTACAAAAAAGGAAAACACAATATGGTGATTCATACACCTTCAAGGAAAGAAGAAGAAACTGAGGGTTTATAATGTGCTCTTTCTATTCCACAATCTAATTGGGTTGAAGAAGCAAGGATATAATGGAAGCAAGATGAAAAGATATGCAAGTTCATTCAACAACTACAAGAGAACCCAAGTGCATTAGATAAATTTGTATGGAAGAATTATTTATTATGGTATCAAGATTGCCTTTATTTATGTAAGAATTTCCAACTCAAATAGAAGGTCCTTTTGGAATTGCACACTTCTCCTGTAGGAGGACATTCAAGGTTCTTGAAAACTTACCACGGGATCAAGAAGGATTTTTTGGGGGAAGTCCTTAAAATTGACATGTTCAAACTTGTGTGGTTGAATGTGTGGTCTTCCAGTAGAATCAGGGGGAGACAATCAAGGCCCCATGTCTACTACAACTATTAACTATACCAAGTCAACGTTGGGAAGAAGTTTCAATAGATTTTATTATAGGTTTTCCCAAATCTGAAGGAAAGAATGTCATCATGGTAGTAGTGGATCGAATTACAAAGTATGTCCATTTTTGCTCTCTTTCAACAAAGATTAACAATTCAAAAGTCAAAACAAGTGTAATTCAACAACAGGGTTACATCCAATTCCAAGCCAATTTCACAGGTATGGTGTTCCCCTTTGCAATTAGTTATATATATATATTTTTTTTAAATGACCTTAGTTGAATGCATTATGGCTTCTAAGAGAAAACTTGTCACTTATGTTCAGTCCATCACACATAACCCAACTCTAAGCACCTGACTAAGATGGAGATATTTTTTAACCTTGACTCACCAAGAAAACTTCTCCTTAAATATGCCAAGCTACTGGCAAATGATTCAAGTATTCCTATGATAATTTTCCCACTTGGGAATGTGGATTTTCTCAAGAAATTATTCCAATTACTCGTCACTTCCTTGAGCTTATTTCAATGTGTGTAAAGCTCTATAACTTGACTAAGAGAGTTCTAATATCTTATGATGGCACTCGAGTGTTTTTTTTGGTCAACTCGAATGCCATTTTTTAGATGATATTGTTGTTAGATAATCACACACTCATAGATGAGGAAGCCCTGGTTACAAAGTTCAATTCCTTATATGTAGCTCGACATGAGTGTTTGTTAGTAAGGTTTTTGCGAGAAGGAACAAATATTCCTGAGATTATCCTACCCTTCCAAGAACATATATTTTCAGATTTGTCCCAGTAAATCATTGCTATGAATTATTTAGTCTTGGTATGAGGATGATGCAACAATCAATGAAGTTGTTATAGGGTTCATTAATAAAATTGCACAAATGGAAAGATCTAACTATTCAAGGTATTTATCTAATGCTATACATAGTCAATTGGTCCAATTCCCTTCTTTGAAGTTATTTAGTTACAAATATTACTTTATATATTTCATGTTGTACATTCAATTCTCTCATTTTGAACATTTAGAATTGAAATTTTTTTATCAACATGGTGTTAGAAATATTCTTAATGTCCTAAATAGACCTTAACAACCATTTAGTTATGATACGGTTGTGAGGTCATTATCTTGAGATGTACTATATATGTACCATTGATGTGCATATTAATTGAATTGAGTGTGTTTCTTTTCCACCATGTTTTCGTGTTTTTTATTTTCTTGATTTTTCGTTCTTGTTCTTATTTCTATCCTTTGGTATCAGAGCATTGTTTAATACCTACGAGCCTGCATAAGAATTCGGAACCATGTACAACTCGGAGCATTGAAAAGCACCCCAACGAAAGAAGCTATGAAAACGTCATTTCCTTCTCAAAGTTATTTTTTGTTCGCATTTTCTCAATTTCTGATCTCTTGTGGAAATTTTCCATGTAGAGGAACCGCCTCTTGGAATTCTTGACTATGGAGCACAATTTTTGTTATGTGGCCAACGCCTTGAACGACGAGTTCTTGGATACCACTTCAAAATTTGCATTCAAGTATTTATCCATTTCCGTTACTTGCAAACCTAATACTAAATGAGGTTGAACTACATGATGTTGTCTTGTATTTGCGAAAAACAACCAAAAAAAGAGGACCATTCTTGCGTGACCGAGATGATACAAACCCTAAGTTGGATGTGCATCGGATTCAAACTTGGATTGGCGAGTTTCTTTAGTTGAAAATTGTGCAAATGTGAAATCTAGTTCCAAACCTTGTATAAAGATTTTCAATTTTTTTATATACGTGAATTGTAAAGGAGTTGGAAGATTCTTAATTTTTTTTAAGGGAGACATACATGCATTGTTACAAAATTTGCATTTTTAGAGAAAATTTCCAAAGTATGATGGCAATATAAGGTGTATCTTTTTATGACTTTTTGTCAAAGGCATTATAAGTTGTTTTTGTAAACTGGTATTATAAGGAGCTATATACATTTTGTAATGGGGTCTAAAAGGAGAATTGTAACTCACGTAACTTTGAAGTCTTTTGCATAATGCAGAAGGTTACCTAAGTGGGTTCAAATATCTGTGTAAAACCCACTTGAAATTGAATAAGAGCAGGTCTTAGATTTTGCACATTAGGCATATTTCAAGCACTTCAAAATGGCAGGAATCGACAAAATGTTTAATATGTTGCATACAATGATTAGCAAGACACTAGAATCTACAATTCTTATGCAAAAATGAATACTAACTAATGTTATTACTTGTTTTCACATACTGCACAAAAAGGTACATATACTTCAAACACAAACAAAGTTTTTGACTAGGCAGTTGACGTCATTTAATGATGACACAAAGGAACAAGAAAAAAAGCTTGCGCTTGTTGATTGTGAGTTGCAGTCTTTTTCCTTTGATGAAGTTAGTGAAGTTAGTGTAGCCTTGACTGATGACACTGAAAACAAAGTGGAGGATCGTGTTGAAATATAAATAACTTTGTTAGACTCTGGGAAGAATTATAGTTAAAAAAACAAGATATGGCTTAGGATATGAAAAGGATCATGATAACCTTTTTCATATTCCTAATTATTGTAAACCAAATACATTTCTAAGAGGTGGTTTTTTGGTTAATGTTGATAGGAAGGAAGAACTTGATAAGGAACATGTACAGAATGTTGATCAAGATGTTGATATAGATTTTGATGATGATACTATTATTGAGGATATTGTTGATAATACATGTATTGAGGATTTGTTGGTTGATGATGCTCAATTGGACAAAGAACTTGTTTTGTGTCGACATTGTCACCAAGTTGACCATGTTGAGTTAAATTGTTTTGATCTCCACCCATGTGTTTTTTATGGGAAGAAAAACACCGTCTCAGAAAGGTGTTGGAAGAAACCAAAGATTAAGAGGAAACATGTAAATTTTGAATGGTTAGGAACTTGGTGTTGGAGTTTGGAAGCTAAGTTATTGGAACAGTCTTATTGACAAGTCTATACATAGGTACAACCATACTTGATTAGAGATATTTCTAAAGTTGATGGACATAAATGTTTTTTAGGATTGGATGATACAGGGCACGATTGGGGCCTACTTGATGTAGTCTTTTGAATTTAATATTGAGTCTCCAGACTCTGCTTGAAGAAGGTTTGATTACCCTTTTCCACTTTCAGGGGGTATATCTCATTATTTAGACTTCTCACTTTTTATTGGCAGGGGGAGCATAGTGAGGATATGTCAAACTTCAAGTTTCAAAGTCTACCTTGTTGGATTACTGAGAGGAGGGATGAATCAGTAATAGCGTAATTATAATCATTTTTCTTCAAATGTTATATCAATGTAGAATTATCATCCAATAATGAGCTGTAAGAAATAAACAATCACACACATACACAGTACACCAGTGTTTTACATGGAAACCCAAATCGGGAGAAAACCACGGAATGTTTTTTCTTATATGTCTTGAAGAATTACATTCATTGGAAGCACCAACTTCCTTTGTTTTCCAGCTGCAACTGGAAGGAGGCTCCAACCCCCTAGTTTCTCAAGCTACAACCTGAGGGAAGATCCAACTCCCCAATTCTCTGGCTACAACCAGAAGGAGGCTACAACCCCCTATGTTTTCCGGCTACAACCGGAAGGTGGCTACAACCAGAAGGAGGCTACAACCACCTATGTTCTCCGGCTACAACTGGAAGGTGGCTACAACCACCTGTCCTTGCCCTGTCCTGCCACCTTGAAACAAAAGTAGAATGATGGAACCACTATCACACTATCACTGTGAGATATATCGCTATAAATATGTACCAATAAATCTGTACCATGCATCAACTCGTACCTCAACCTGTAATCAACCTGTACCATAAACAAGTGCATCAACCATGCACCAACCTGTACCAAACAACCTGTAATCAACCTATACCATAAACAAGTGCATCCAACCATGTACCAAGTATGTACCAATCATGTGTCAGCTACTCATAAACTATGACTCATCAATATGTACCAACATCATCAACTATACACCTCATGTTTGTGCCAACTCATCAACTACTTGTCTCAACCATGTACCTCAACCAAAATCCCTCATCAATTTCATCATCCAAATCTGATTTGTAGCTCTGTAATAGACCTATTGTATATGATCACATTCCTGCAAACAACAAGAGACTAGCATTTTCATCAAACTTTTCTTTAGTCTCACATGCCTAGTTTTGGATTAGTCAACAACCCTAACTTGAAGTAATCATAACTTTGTCCTTGTAATGTATAAAGATCTGAAACTGATACACAATGTTCTTCAGTGTGTTTTATGCAATTCCTCCAGGTGTCACTACTTGGAACCTCTCAAAAAAGGAGTTATAGCAAAAATGGCATACCTTGCTGAATTCTGACTTATTCTAGAGAGTGACCTTGTAGAGAATTCCCCACACGGAATATTTGTTGAATTGATATGAAACTATTACACATCATACTACAGACTGTAAACTATCCAACACATTTAGTTTCACTAAATTTGGATCTATTATGAAGAATTTATGACGTTTTTACCTGAAACACCTATTTTTGACTAGTTTCAGGACTAGCCACAAACCCTATTTTCCACGGAGTGTAAATCCAAAAATACAACAACCCACAAGTTGAATTTTTTACCATAGATACTTGGATATGTTTTCTCAATGGAATAGAAATTTCACAGTATTAGTCATTATAGAAAAAATTTATAGCGAAAATGGTGAGATGACCTGTAAATAACATACCTTAGAAAGCACCATCAAAAGAATTTATCCTTCCTTGCATTTCGGCCTTCTTTTCTTCACCTTCCCTTAGAATTTTAGCTTAGATATCTTTGGTTACCTTAGACACCTAAATATATTCAATATTCTCAAGTTTGATTAAAATGAGAGAGCCTAGCCTCTTATTTATACTCTCCAAGTAGCTTCCTTAAAAACATTTTTTAGGTCTCTTTGTCCACTTTCCTTATTTTAGGGTTAACCCACTTCTAATTTCTCCATTAAATTTATTATTTAAATAATTTATTTTTTATTCACTTTTAATTATAGTACACTCATCACTTCACTTTATTATTTACCTTTTAAAATCCCTTAAA
>JASDQU010013621.1:23854-80347 GCA_032191745.1 Picea mariana | reverse complement strand
GAGGAGTTATGTGACGTTCCACATACCATCAGAAATGGAACAACATGTAATATCCATCTAGAATAGTATTACCTTAAAAATATATCAAAAATCATACTGTTATCCATCAAACAAACTTGGGTCCATTACCCAAACCTGGGTTCTCCAACTTCACATGGTCATAACTCTCTAACCGTGAGGAGTTATGTGGCGTTCTACCAACACCGGAAATGGCATGACAAGCACTATCCATATAGGATAGTTTACCTGACAAATTCAATGTCCTTCATCTCATTATTCCACAATTAAGAATGGGTTCTCTTACTCCGCAAACTGTCTTCCCGTGAGGGATTTCACCATAAGGGGACCACTTTGGAGTTCATCCATATTTACTTCTTATCAACCATGAAAAAACAATAATGAGTCATATTTACATCAAAGAATCTTGGTTCCATTACCCAAACCTTTTTGCTACGGGGCTTTCTTCAAGGGTTGACGTCAATGACAACCAACCTTAATCAACATACCTTGATGGGTTGCAGTTCATTCAAGATGATGAACGATGTTTTTTTAGGATGATGATGGTTGATTCAGGAAACATGATACAAAATCGATGGATTAAGGATTGTAGATGCATTCATTCAGGATGATTATATTCTATATTTGATGATTTGGATTTGGAATGGTCAGTTTGACCTTTAGAGGATTTTCGTTGAGACATTTAAGCACTTGTCAATTTTGACGAATTAAGAATTTTTGATAGAAATTGGATGGATGGATGACTTGCCACATTTTGGTATTTGATGGATTTTAGTCACCTTGTGACTTTGATGGTGGTTCAAAATTTCAACACTTTGATGAAAATTTGATATTTTGATCGACAATTCATATTTGCGAGAGTACCAACAATTCACCTGATTTACTAGCCATAATATTTTTATGAACACGTGAATTTTGGATATAGGGTTCAGATGCCTTTCGACACTTTTTTTCTGTCGGCAAGATTTATTGACAGTTTTTTAGTGTGTCGATTTCTGAGAGCAGTTTATGAAATTATTTGTTCACTTGATAGTCTTCGGACTTTATAGGGATGATCTTCAGATCTAGCAGAGGTTAGTTGTTTCTTCTTCATCTATGCTTGGCACATTCAGGATTGTCAGGCATTTTCAGGATTTGAGATGTGTTGGACATGTAGTTGATTCACTTCTCATCAAGGTTTTATCTCGTCGGTTTTGGGTTCACTTCAGTGAACACCTACAGGTTTTCTATCTCATTTGTTACACAGTGAGTTTTCTAAACTTGGTTTCTACATCCATGTTTGGAGGTTTTTCAGGAAGATATTCATCCACACTCGTGATATTTTAGAACATGAGGATTGAAAACTTGGATATGTTATCAGCTTTTGCACTGGTTTTTGTTGTTCGCTGATACATTTTTACAGACTTAAGATTAAGAGGGGGTTTGTTAGAAATCATCTAAATGTCCTAAATAGACCTTAACAACCATTTATTTATGATACAGTTGTGAGGTCATTATATTGATATGTACTATATATGTACCATTGATGTACATATTAATTAAATTGAGTGTGTTCCTTTTCCGCCATGTTTTTGTGTTCTTGATTTTCTTGATTTATCATTCTTGTTCTTATTTCTATCACATGGTAACCCTCTTCTTGTAATATAGTGGACACAAATTGTTAGAAATCAAGATCAGATAAATGGTTTTTAAATCTTTGTAGATCAATTCATGTATATTATTTATACAATTGTTCACAATGAATGTCCACCTAGGTTATTCATGTAATGCAAGCAGTTGCCTCGGTTAAATCTTGATTCCAGGGTAGGTGATTGGTAACTTTTCGAAGAATGCACTATTCTCATAATTTATGGTTTGGATCTTAAACATTACTTACTCCTAGTCTTCCTAACCCTGAGAATTTTTACCTTGGAGTAAATTAGACAAATATTAAATTTAGACTTTATTTATTTTTCTTCAAGAAATCAAAATTTCACTTTTTCTTTTCCTACTAAAGTATTTTCTTTCTTAGTCAAGAATAAGTATGTTATGCTTGTGGAATAAGTATGTTATGCTTGTGGTATAAAATATGAAGTCTTTGAATTTCATGAAAGGAAAACTTATCATTTTTTAATCTTACTTGGCTAGAGTAAGATAGTTGGGAATGTTACCCGGGGTTTATAGCCATAGACAAAAATCATTTGATTCATGAGTAATAAGTACAAGGAACCAATGCTTGTCTTTTGTTAATATTCAACTGTGCATAAGGATAAAGTGAAAAATATACATGTACTATGTTTAGGATAAATAAACAAATGATATGATAATCTGAAAATGAAGCATAATAATACACAAGTGAGGCAAAATCATGAATCTGATCCTTTTATTAATTTCATTCTGAGTTACAAAAATAATCTTCTTTTCAAACCCATGCAAGGGTATGGACCAAGATCATATTTAGAAGCCTCTGATGGGCACCATAAAAAAATACTCTAACAACAATAAAGGATTGAGACTAAAAATCTGGATCAACTTTGTCACAAAATCATCATTTAATGACTTTGCAAAATATTATTTATCAGTATTGAAACTTAATCCATAAACAAATCAGAATACACAGACTACCTAAAATACATGATCCACCGTTCTATAATAATCTGCTAAAGTATATGACTCAATCTTTGAATCTTGCTACCTTCAATAAGACCCTGTTGTTAACAAGAGGGTTAAGATTTCTAGAAAACTCAGAATGAATGAAAATGACAATCTCACAAGTGAAAAATATACATGTTCTATGTTTAGTATAAAGAAACAAACGATATGATAATCTGAAAAATGAAGCAAAATAATACACAAGTGAGACAAAATCAGAAATACGATCCTTTTATTAATTTCATTCGAAGTTACAAAAATAATCTTCTTTTCAAACCCCTGTGAGGGTATGGACCAAGATTAGATTTAGAAACCTCTGATGGGCACCATACAAAAATACCGTGACAACATTAATAAAGGATTGAGACTAAAAATCTGGATCAACTTTGCCACAAAATCATCATTTAATGACTCTACAAAATTTTATTTATCAGTCATGAAACTTAATCCACAAACAAATTAGAATACACAGACTACCTAAGATAAATAATCCACCTTTCCATAACAAGATGCTGAAGTATATGACTCAATCTTTGAATCCTGCTACGTTCAATAAGACCCTGTTGTCAACGAGAGGGTTAAGATTTCTAGAAAACTCTGAATGAATGAAAATGACAACGTCACAAGTATAAGATCAAACCTTCTATCAAAAAACTATTTCCTTGCTCTCTCCCCTTTGTCTCTTCCTTTGTGATGAGATTTTATCTCTTCCCAAGAGGTTGTGGTAGTTCCAACTACCTTTTAGTTAAGTGTTAATTAACTTAACACAAATTTTGAGACAAGTAATAATAAATAAATAATAAGGGTATATTAAATAGTAACTAATAGGTGGGAATCCTTAACTATTCTCCTAACAAAAGATCATTTTAATTATGATTCCCTCCTTATAACTCCATCATTTAATTGAAATTTGTCATCAATAAAAAAATCCACATAACATGCATTTAAAATTCCTCTTGTATCTCCCAAAATCATATATATATATATATATATAGTCAAAAATGTTTTGTCATCCGTAAAACATGTTGGCTATCCAAAAATGTATATGTATCCATGTTGCCCAAAATAAAACATAATATCCGTCCATAAAAGATAATTAAAATTGTCCAAAGAAATTACCACAACAATTAAAATCCATATTTACTATGAGAGGATGTCTGCCTCTTTCCATTGCTTGATGTTTTCTTTCCTTTATCTGTTATAAGCTCAGGGATGGAAGTCTTCAATATTTTTTTATCATGGGAAGATTGGATAGGTGAGATAGCATGGTCAACTTGGGCATGTTGGTTCAATGGTGGTTGAGGAGGTAATGGTAACGAGACAATGGGCCAACCGTGATGATGAACTACAGGTTGTTGGACTACTTCTTGCCACCCATCATTGATGGGCGCTTCTGATTGTAGAGACAGATGGGCAGGGACATGGACATTAGATAGGATCTAGTGAGGTTGGGAAAGGGGTCTATCAGGCCTAGGGTGAGGTTGCAGGACTCCTTGTCCAACCAGGTTAAAAACCTAGCTTGAAATAGCCGATTTATTTCTTGATTATCAACATCAAAATGTATGGAAAACCGTGGCCTTCTATGACCTCACTACCAAAAATTATTTATGCTTTTGTTTCCTCTTCTTCCATGACTTCCCCTTCTAAAGAAACTCATATCTAAAAGAAAAATTCAAATCAGAATATTAATAACAATTGACCAATCTATCATCAAATACTTTGCCTAAAACAAAACAGAAATATTAGCTCTTTCAATTCACATACAAGAGCACATGCAATCCATTCATCATTCCTCATACAACAACCATAAACACTTGCCAAATTGATCCATCGTGTATTTAGAACAAGCAAGTACAATGACATTGGGAGTGTTATCACACAGTTTGTAGCTAGGATAAAAGGCTATAAGGTAGAGGGCCAAACTGGCGTAACAGGAACCTATCCCACCCAATGTCACCACGATGGGAAGGTTCTTTCTCTTTAGGGAGGCTAGGCCCAGGGGAGACATCCTCGGTGACCTGGGATTTTGAAAGGGCAAAGGATAATAGGACAAGGACAAGTTCCCCCTTTCACAGATCATCGCCAATCAGATAGTCCCGGCTAAACAACCAATAACAAGGTATAACCAAAAAAAAGAAAAGCATCTACTTGAGACAATACAACAAGGAAAATAATGCGTGCAATATTTGATTAGTACTTCATATATATTAAAGACTATCTGGTATTCAATATGAGCAATTTGAAAGTAAATGTTGACGAAGTCAATGTTTACAAAATAACAATAGCAGTAATGTCACTTCACCAATAAATACTAGAATGATACAACATTCAATATAACAAATTACTTCTNAAGATTGAGCTACTCAAGATTGAAGTGATCAAGATTGAACGGCTGCGTTCGTGATTAGTACTTCATATATATTAAAGACTATCTGGTATTCAATATGAGCAATTTGAAAGTAAATGTTGACGAAGTCAATGTTTACAAAATAACAATAGCAGTAATGTCACTTCACCAATAAATACTAGAATGATACAACATTCAATATAACAAATTACTTCTTAACTCAATTAATGCCTTCAACTACCATTCAATTGCTCACAAGATAAAACATTGTTGCAATAAAGATGAAATATTCAAAGATGATGTCAGCAACTTAGGGTTAGTGTAGTTAGGGTTTCAATTCAAAAAGGTTTGAGAGTGTTTTAGATCCAATTCTACTTCAATGTTTGAGGCTAGAGATCAGTGCCTTAGGGTTAAATGGAGTCAAAAAGTGAAGGACGCACAGGTTGAAGGAGACGAGATTTAAAAGGACTAGAGGGAAAAATTTCAACGTGCTGCTAAAGTAGGGCCTCAAAGACAGAACCCTAGGGGAGAGAATCTCAATCTGGTGTTGCAAAAGCAAGGCCTCGTGAACTCTCCTCCTTCCCGGCAAACAGCTAGCTTAGATGAAGCACAAAATCAAGACGAGAAGGCTTAAAGAGGGAGAGTGTTGTTGCGGCAAGGCTCTTTCTTCAAACCCTAAAGAAAAATGGCCCTAGGTGTAGATAACCTAGGCCTAGGATGTCTTCCTTCTCTTGGATTCTACAAGGTACGACTAGCACGGGGGAAACAAAAACAAGGAGTGTAGCTACGGCTAAGCTCTCTTCCTCTCTTTCAATGGCTAAAGGTTTCTCTCTCAGGAGACATGAGACAAGGACATACTTGTGTGCTTGTCACCTAGGGTTTTGATTCAGCAAATTTATAAGCAATATGAAAGAAAATTAAACTACAACCATTCAATAAGAAGTTTTGCAGAAAAAACACTTACAATTCATGAAGAAATAACCATGCAAACCCTAGTTGTAACACCTTCCTTCAAGAGAAACACCATGAATGCCAAAAAATATCTTCCTTCAACAAGTTCACATCACTATTTCAGCCAAAACCCCAATAGTGTGCTAAAAATCAAACCTCACTATGAGTGAGTGATAATTGATGATCAAAATGAGAGTCAAAACCCTCAATATAAAGTGTATCAATGACCTAATTTTACCTTTTAGGTCATAAAAAAGGTCGACAAGGCCATAATGTCAAAATCATATTGTTTTTACATTAAATGCTAAGTAAAAGGCCCTAATAAAATAAAAATGAGAGTAAAATCCCCTTCAAGGCAGGTGCTATCCCTTTCTAAGGCAAATGAGACACCAAGGAGCAAAACGTTAGCCCCCCAAGGGCCTCTCCAACATGCCACACATGCCACTATTGCCCAGTATGCCTCCAAAAGCATCCATGAAGTTGGATGATGTCATGGTGAAGATGGAGATGTCCCAATCCTTCCAAGGTTGGCGTTCCACTGAAAAGGGGTCATTCCCCCCAGGTCTAGTCCTGTCGAAGTGCCTCTGATGGAACGTCCTCTTCCTCTCTGGTGAAAAATTCCTGATCCATCTCCATCCTATCTCTACCCCTTGATGGGGTCTCAACATCCATCTGGTGGGCTCTTCAGCCCCATGGAGGTCCGAACTTGTCATCTCCCCATGTGTACCAGTCCAAATGGTACCTGTCCGTCGGGCATGGTCCTGCACATCAAAATCTACGCCCTCATGGGGATGTCCAGACATGTGGGTGCAGTGAGGGCCAAGGATGCACAATATTACCTGTGGGTGCCTTTGTAGAAGGTGAGTTGTACCTGTCATGGATGCATTTTTCCTAAGCCTGTTCTTGCCTTTATTATTTTCTTGCTTTATTCTTTTATTTGTTTTTTCTTCTTCTTTTTCTTTTTATTCAAGAGCTAACCAGAGGACACTGCCTTGGCATGGTGACCAGAGCTGACAATGTTACCCACAAGTACTTCCACAGAGATGAGAAGGATGGCGTGATGAGACCCCCTTTCCCTTGGCCATGCAACCAAAGGTCACGGCCCTGGCATGGTAACCAGATGGTGGCAATGTCATACTGTTAGGTACCCATGAACCTAATAGGCTTGCTCGTGATGAGACCGCCTATCCTCTGACTAGGTCTTGTTTTTTATATTTTGGGTCCCTCTTGTTTCTTGATGAGAGGCCTTTTATTTCCTTCTCGGGGATCCCTGGGCGAAGCATATCGAGGTTTCATTTCTAGGCTTTTGTTTTTTACCAACTGCTTTTACCTTCTGGGCCTTTAGCCCCTTCTTCCCACAAGATAAGGTGCAATCCTACAAATAGGTCAACCCAATGCCTGGACAAGGGGAATGGGATAGATGAGTGGGTGATAAGATGAAACAGTGGTGCTATGATGGGAGCAGACGATTGCTTTTCAGCAATCCCCTCAGTGGAAAACCAAGACCTATGGGAACAGGCTTGCAAGGGCACCTAGTCAATTTCCCCAAGCATGGTCATGTAGGATAATGTAAGATCCAAGCAGTTGTTAGAGATAAAAGGAATCAGATGCGTATATTTAAAGGTTTCAATGAACAAAAGTGACACATACCATGATACCTGGACCAATTACCTCATGGAGAAAGAACCTCTTCTGATACAAGACCAAGCCGATGGTGATGGATGTTGTTGTTGTTGACAAGACAAAGCTGATGGAAGAAGAAAAGGATGGGCCCTTCACGGCCATGCTCAGGTCAATCATGCTCTCGGTACTCCATGTCTAGGACCTATGGGCCTCTAGACATGATCTCCTAGTTATCCCTAAAAATCGAGGATAATAGGGAGCATGGGAGGGATTGTAATGAATGCAAAGTGATTTCATGACAAGAACAACAAATATGAATATTGTTCTAAATAAAAATGAGTATTTAATCCTGACACATTCCTAACAACCACATCATCAATCTCATTATCTACAAGTTACAACAACTTTGTTTTGATCCTTCATTCAACCTTTGTTCTCTTATTCTTTTAAACTCTTATCATAATAGAACATGGGGAAAATAAAATGTTTTGGGATAGATGAAGGATTTGTATTGTGCGTAAAATGAAATAATGAAAGAGAAATGAAAATGATATATGTTCTTCATTATACATTCATCATCATAATCAACCTTTGTTATAATAAACCTTTGTTGATAACCTTTAAGCCACTTTTTGATTCTAATCAATTTTCCAAGTCAATAATATCCATACAACAACACCCAAGTTCTTATCAATATTTGTCGAAATTCCACCAAGCCAAATTCATCACCCAATTCTCAAGAAAAGAATGTGTTAGATTCTTCCCTCCTAAATTAATTCTACATCATCTTGTAGGATAGAAACCAATATAAAAAAAAAAAAATATCATGTTGTTGTGACATAAATTACAGAGGCAAATATAGACAACAAGTCATGGTAGAACAAGAATACTTTCCATCATCCTTAATCATTGTAGGCTATACTAACCCAATAATTCCCATGCTTTACTATTGAAACTTATGAGAAGTCTGCAGAGGTCGACCTTTGACAATAGTTCATTCATAACAATTGTAACAATAGTGAAAATATCGTCATTTTCATGTGAATCCAGAGAGGAATATCAACCAAACAACTTCCATGATGGAGCAATGAGAACACATGGATGAGCCTTGTTGGGGTTAACAAAGACAATTCATAGCATTTGGGTCGAAAGACATGCAAGAATTTTGCAATAATATCCAAATCAATCGACAAGTCAAAACAATATGAGGCTAAGCCCTCGTTCAAAACCCAAACCTTTAGTAAATGATTAACTCATGCACAGCGGAAAAACAACAAACCACGACGAGGTCACAGTAAACAGCAAGGGTTCATAAGACAATGACAAGCCGAAACATTTTTGTGCAAAAAAAAATCCAACAGAGGGAGATTGCAAACTGTAGAAACTAAAATCATTTCCAAACTCACCTATGCTTTGTTATTTCTAGGTTGGATGCCAACATAATAGCCAGTTCAAACACAACACCCAAAACCATGAACTTGTTAACAATACTTTGTCGAAACTAGACTTAGAAACCGATTTCTTTGTTAGCAAACAACTCGTGAAGGGTGAGGAACATATCCTTGTTGGGTCTCGAAAAGAATGAGCCGTTACTTGTTAAGTCCAAACGAACAGCAGCAGTAATGTAAATACATGCGGAGTGTCAACTTCCAATCCCTTGTTACCCATTTCTAAAATTCCACAAACCACGCAAAATCCAAGAGTCCAAGCGCAACTACAACAAAAGAAATATGGGTATGCCATAACCAATAAAACCCTAGAATTTTCTTATGTATACATCCATGAAGAATTCAAAAATAAACCATGGGGAAAATGAAATCCATAATCTCGACCATTATTAACCAAACAATAGAACAACAGTAGCAACATCCTTTTAATATACATCACCAAATATTCCATTGCCAAGCTCACAGAGAATGAAATATAAAACTCATATGGTTTGATCACAACCAGAACCCAAACAGAGAATTCCATAAACCACAATACATTTTGTTTCGAACCTAATTATATACACAGAATGGGAAGCACAAAACCCAAGTCGCAACCCCATTTATCATCTCGAGCCTTAACAAAAAATCCACAATCTTCTCACAATCACCATTTGAACCATAAAGCAAAATACACATTGCATGCAGACTTCCAGAGCCAATATTCACTTTTAATCAGAGCAGAGTTAAACAATTTGATGCATGGAGAAACCAAAAGAATCATACCTATGGAAAATATCTTATTAACCTCGAGATCAAACCAAATCCTTGAGAATGGCCAAAAATTTTGAAACAACAGTTAACAACAGTACCCAAAACTCCAAATGAATGATGTAACCAAAGGTGGTGTAATTCGAAATGAAGGAAGAACAATGTGCATTTACTGCACATCGTTTCTACCACTTCCCAACATTTAATGTTGCCAATTACTCAATACACGGTGGGGCGCACTTAGCGCATCAAATATCGACCAAAACTCAGCATATGCCACATACATTTAAGACTTCCCTCAAGACATCGCATTCCAAATAACATCAATGTCCAACGCTACCCTCAAACCAACATATTCCTTATAACTTTTTTTCACTTACCACCATACAATGTCAATCATATATTACACGAAAAGTATATGCATTCACCATAACATATTGCAACCACCTTTTGTATCTGTATCCCACATTCATTCCAATTAGGAGTAAAACCATCGGATAATAGTAATGACCCATACCCATAACATGTAACATAAAATGAGACTTAAGTTGTTTGCACCAGAGTTTGAATTAGGATTTTTATTTGATGATATGCCAAAGCCTTAATACCCTCCTATAGTAGCTCAAAATCAAGTGCCAAATAAAAACACTTTTAAACCCATATTGAAAGCATAAACAACCACCAAATCTATAAGCAATAAGACCATTGATACCCCTTTTCTTTGTTGGCGAATATTATGAATTCCTTCGCCAGACATATATGTCAAAAGCATGTTACCGAATTTATACCAGAACCAAAACCTTGGCGAAATCCATATGCCAAGTAGAGGGAATCAATTTACTTGTTTGTTTTTAAGGGGTCCCACCTACTAGTTATTATTATCGATAATATAAATAATAGTGCATTGCAATTTCTTTGCAGGCATGACTCATGTTGCACTTTTGTGTGTCAACAATGAGCATCACTAAATGCAATGAGTATTAAGAGGAATATTCAAAATCATAAGAAATTGGTCAATTTTGACTGATACTCATAGATATGGGTCATACATTAATGACTTGCACTACATTTAATCTCAAAAATGATATCTCATATGTTGGATTGCAGAAGCCCCTCGATGCTTAAATAAAAGAGTCAAGTGATTTCTAACTAAATAGTTCATAAGGAACAATACTTGATAAGGTTTTTCAAATAGGGTAGCAAGCTAAGTGGGCTTGATTGTGGGAGAAACTCCACAGTTAAGCATTCTTAATCCAGAGGAGTCTTTGGATGGGTGTCCTCCCAGGAAGTCTTGGCTAGTAGGTGCAAGCCTAGAGGTGATGATTGATGTTATGTGATTCATTTATAGTTTCAATCCTGCTTCTTCACCCCTACGAGCATTACTCAATGTAATGAGTGTTAAGTGGACTATTCAAAATCATGAGAAATTGGTCAGTTGTGACTAATACTTATGGATATGGACCATATTTTAATGACTTACTCTACGCAAATAATCTTGAAAATGAAAAAATATTTTCTCAAACATGTCTTGAAGGATTAGCACCTCCTAGATTGCTAATTTCAATCAATTATGATAAAGGAACATTGATATGGTTATTTTGCATCCAAAAGTAGATAAGATTGAAAATGATATTAAAACCTATGAATATGATATCACCAAGGTTAAATTTGATATGTATAAAATGCTTGCAGTTGAAAAGATAGAATGGAATTAGAAAATTGGTAATATGGTATCGAGAGATCTAACACAAGCTACAGGTAATGTTAAGAACCTGAAAGGGATGCTGAATAAATTGGAAAATCAATTGAAGCAGGAAAAAATTGTTAACAAGGAAAGGTTGGTGAAATTCATGATCTTGAGCAGAGAGTGATTGCTCTCAGGGGAAATCCAAATCTTAAAGATGTTTTCAAATCCTTAGTAAAGGAAAAAGATAAGAAAATTCATCTTCTAAAATCAAAATTGAAGATAGCAAGTTCAAAGCATATTCAAACCTAGGAATTGGCAGAAGCACCAAAAAAAGAGCAATTAATGGATCTAGTTTCCAAGCTATAGCAACAAAAATGTTAGATTGAGTCTTATAATCAATAAGTTGAAAGAAGAAAAGGAAACAACAACATCATGTAGCCTAACTCAATAACAACCCACCCTGGAAGTGGAGATCATAGAAGTAAATATCTTGTCAATTGAAGGGGTTGAAGCAGAGTAGGGTGTGGGTTTGAAGAACAAAGTTTATGAGCTTTCACAAGAATTATTAAGAGTAGAAGAAAATATTGAATTGAAGAATGTGGATATTATATAATTAAAATAACAAATGGAGGAAAGAGACACGGTGATTAAGGATTGTCGTAATAAAAAAGTTGAAAGAGATAAAATTGTAGCTTAAGGCACCTAGAGGATCAAGGACCTAAAGACCTTAGAAGAATATGCAAAGAGTGTAGCTAAGAAAAAAATTCTTGATTGGAGCAAAACATGTCATATGGGATCAGATTATAGTGACAATGCATGATCTCAAAGTTAATTTTAATGTTATACATTAAACTTAAGCGTATCACAATGAGTACAAATTAAAACAAGTAAACCATGGACTAAACTAGGAGACAAGTCACAAGTGACGGAAGAAGTGATTAAGTTTCTAAATGGTAGAGCTCGGTTTGAGTTGATCACAATGGATGTCAATGAATGAACCTATGTAATAATGGCAGACAATGAGGTTCATACAAATATGAGCTTATTATTGATAGCGCAAAACAAATACAATTCAGTGAGTCGGCATGCCCATTGTTTTGGAGAGAAGTTTAGTCCTTCAATAAAATTAGGATTACCTTCTCCATGGATAGGTGAGAATTGGTTTTAAAGTCTCAAGATATATAGTGAAGAATCAATTAAGCATATAAATAATGTTGAATAGTTTTGAGATGTTATTGGTCCACTTAAGGGAAAATTAATCTTCGATAAGTTCTCTCTTAATTTTAGGCTTATGAATAATGTTGTCGATCTACATCAGAGTCTACCACATGCTTCTTTTGATTTCTTTATTGAATTGGATATTCATGGAAGAAAAATGGTTAAATGAGTGGGATAAAATAGTAATACCTCAAAGAAAAGACCCATCAATGGCCCAAGAGTCCCAAATTGCTTCCACATCATCACTGCCACATCGACAAAGGTGAAATTAGAATAAAAAGAGAATATGTGATCAGGTGGAGGCTTTACAGAGATTCTGCGTGCATAATGAGGAGGAAATTAATTGGACGCTTGATTTTCAAACACCCACCCATCACTATTTTTAGCAAAGACGGTTATCTTTTGAATAATGGTTAGGGTTCGGAGAACATAAAAGCAAGAAAGAAAGAAAAGGAAGGGAGATCAAGTATTTTGGATTTAAAGGGACTTGCTCCTATCAATCTATCAATCAATTTTGAGAACAATGTACTTGAAATTTCTAAGAAAAGACTTAACTGACAATTCTTATGAGTTTATTGAGGATTCATCCCTCGATCAATCAGTTTTGGCGAATCTTGTTATGTATTTATTCTGAGTTTCTCTTTATTTTCTTATGGGTTATCGAACATTTTGAAACTTCAAACTATGTTAATCAAGAAAATCTCCAGAGATGTATTCTCAAGATTTTTCTTTTTTATTATTGTGGGTTTAATATATCAATAGTATCATGTGTTTAATACATGTTGATCATTTTAAAATACGAATATGCCAATATCTTTATGTTCATGATTAAAAGAGACAATGTTTGATGACGTATTATCTTGAATGTGAGGATTAGTTAACTTCTATGTTAGAGTTACATTCAATGTTTATAATTACTTACAACTATTGGATTCATTTAAAAACATGTTGAATACGCTTTCTTTCATCCAAATATGTTTAAGATATGCATTCTTGATTTGCTTGGATATATGTACTCTTTGATTTAGTAATTGTTGTGAGAGATAATTATTTCAAAGAAGTTTTTGTGCTCGTAATTTCTTCTATATTTTTGTCAATGAATTAGATATTTGGTCGAATGGGAATGTGTTGCTTTTCTTGTGCTAAAAAATCTGTCGATATTTCTTGATCTTTGTTTTCAATGCTTCTTCTCTCATTATTTGAATATTTTTTTCTTTTTTCAAATTGGTTGTTTTTTAGTTTATTAGAAAATGTTGTATTTCTTCAAGTTGATTAGAGAAATATTTATTCATAGAACTTTATTTGAGTGATACTCCCTCTAGCTATTGACTTATTTTAGGATAGCCTAAAAGGAGGAGGTTAGTTTGCCTCCATAAGTTGCCTTGGTATTGTTCCTTAGCCAAGAACACCTCAAGGAACAACATATGACACCAACTCAGTGAATGCCAAGGACTTTTTCAACTTGGAGGATGTAAACTCTAAATCGAACTCCTACAATATAATAGTCCATTTGAACTACCTTCATTTCATTACCCATCGAGTCAGTTTTTCCAAGGAAATATGCTCACAAAAAACCTTTTGAATACTTCCTCGTGTTTCATGGATGGTAAGAAGGGTAAACCATCGGCCCTGATTATAGGGCCTCACCCGAAGGGAATCAAGAGAGTTGAACCTGTCACCAACAACAAGCATGATAAACTCATGTCTAGCTTTAGATCAATTGAGCTAACCCTCGGGGCTATTAAAATTCGTCAAGTCAAGTTATGTTGCACATGATTAGTATCTGCGTCAACCGTCATTTGTCAAAGGAGGATATAATGTTGAAGCTATTGGATGGAATGTACTATTGTCAAGGCCAAGTTCTCCACCTGGGTATATCACAACTCCATTCTATCAAGCCCTTTACTAACGTAATAAACCACATGCTCCTAATATGATTCATCCTTTTGAACCCAAACCATGTGAATGGTTGATTCAGATGTTGCAAGATATAATAGGAAGTCCTTGTTATAATCAAGGAGACTCGATAGTGGGGTAGATGTAAGAGATTTTTTCAAAGCTTCGAATGACTGTTGTGATTGATCTTCCCACATAAACAATACTCCCTTATTCAAAAGGCACATGAATTCATATGTAATATCAACATAATTTGCAATAAATTGTTTCAAAAAGTTTTCTTTCCCTTGCAAGCACAGAAGTTAGAAAGCATTGCACGAGGGGGGCATTCACAGTATTACCTCCACCTTAAATAGGTACACCATAATTCCAAACTTGGAGATGATAAATCCAAGTAATCACACAGATACAACACAAATGATGCACTTATGAGGATATAGCATAATCTTTTAGTACCCACACCTTTTGAACACAACAAGAAGATGAGCTAGATGATCAATATTTCTCTTTAATCAATTAGCTAGATTATCCAAATAGGATTCTATGATATGTTTGATGCCATGAAATGCATATGACATGGTCCATTGGAATGTGGCTCCAACAACTTTAAGACCAAACAAAAAAATTCTATAAGCAAACGTAACCTAAGCATAGGTGAAGGAAAACTTGTGTTAATCTCCTTGACGGATTTGGATATGGTTGTAACCAAAAAAATCCATTCACGAAGGAAAATATTTTTTTTCCGACACATTCATCAATAATATGATCGATGAATGGCATGGGATAATTGCATGTTGGACATGCTTTGTTCAAATCCCCAAAATTGTTACAAACGTAGATAGTCCCCTACTTCTTATCAACAAGAACCGAATTAGACATCCACTAAGTTAGGGGAACAAGCTAGATGAATCCATCTTTCAAGAGCTTCTCTAATTTTGTCATAATGGCAACTAGTTTTATTGGATTAACCATTCATAGGTATTGTAGAACAGGCTTAGTGTTCCTGTAAGTCTTAATTTCGTGTTCAATAATCTAGGCATTAGTGCCTAACATTTCCTCATAAGACTAGGAAAATATGTAATAATATTCTTTGAACAAGGTAATATAGGCTTGAACTTCATCATGAGAACAATAATTTATGATCATGATATTTTCTACAATGCTTGGATTCATGAAGATATCGATAGGCATAGTTTTAAAATTATTTGCCACATTGCCTTTAGCATACACATTGTGTGGGGGGATAGGACTTTGATACCAATTGAAATATCATATCCGATGATACCCTTGTCTCCAACCTCCATCTAATCCAACCCAGGAAGAAAGTATGGGTGTTGATGCATATCTTCATCTGGTCTCTCAAAAAAAGTTGTGATATTCCTTGAACAAATAAATATAGGTTTGAATTTCATCATGAGAACAATTAGATCCGATCAAGATATTTTATACAATATCGAGCTTCAAGAAGATATCTATTGGCATAGTTTTAGAATTATTTTCCATATTTCCTTTTAGATACACATTTTTTGTGGGGATGGGACTTTGATTCCAATAGAAATCTCCATGTTTGATGAGACCCTTGTCTCCAACCTCCACTTGATCCAACATGAGAAAAGAGTATGAGTCATGATGCATATCTTCCCATGATCTCTCAGAACAATTCATTACCTCTGAGATGACCTCATTTTAAGGCATGACTATACCTAATAAATCTTGCAAGTTATGGGGTTTAAAGGTCTATGTAGGTGATGTAAAATAATAATACTCCCCATGAGATGGAAAACCATGATCAAGGTCTATGGAGGTCATTTTAATGGCTTAGTAAGAAACCTCAATTGTAGAAAAAGGAATAATTGAACCTACATACTCAGTCCCTAACACAAATGGGATGAGTTCAACATGATCCATGATTATTTTTCAAAGTATGAAAGTTTGAAAGGAACCGATCGTGGTGGCTCAGTGTCCTCAACATAAGATGTTTGGAAATCAACCATGGAAATAGTGGAAACTAAAGGAATCACATATATATGTGAAGAGTCTATATAATCAACTGGTGGAGGGAGAGATAAAGTACATGTTGGATCACGACCAAGTTTTGTGGAAACGTTGGTCGTGTTTAACCATTTTTGGGACTTCGACAGGCTGGTCGAAGAAGGAGCGCCCAGGCGAAGCGGAGATCGCAGGATCTCTCCCTTTTTGCGAGATTTTTGGGTTTTAGGGTTTATGTAACAGGTATGGGATGTCGGTCCATGGGTTCACCCATGCTTAGTCCCCTTTTGTAATGTATAAATAAGTAGCTAGGTGATGTGAGAAGTAGTTATTAGTTCTAGTTGGCTTCGTGCAAGAACCTATGAAGGTTGCTGAGAGCGAATAGTTGTGAATGATTTGTGCATACTGTGTTAAGACTTGCGGACCTAAGTGCAAGTGATTGTAAAAGGCTATGTGCTTGGACCTAACTCAGGGAAGGAGGATCTGGCGAGGTGCGCGCAGATCTCTTGTCCTATGCGGATTTGGATCTGTGGCTTGGTGACTGTAAAGAGATTGAAGAGACTAATAAAGAAGAAGAATATTTGGTGGACGTAGCCCCACACCGGGGTGAACCACGTATATCCTATGTCGATATGCTTTGTTCTATATAATTTATGTTTTTTGTGTGTTTATCTTGATGCATGTTAGGTAAATCCATTGATGCTTAGTGCTTAGTATATGAATGAATGTTAGATCTGCTCTGATGATATGTGTTAAATGGTTGGATGTGCTTAGATCTAGATTAATACTGTGTTGTTCTAGAATAAGGGTTTAAATTGTGATGTGAATAAGGGTTAAAGGATAATGAATGTTAATTGATAAGTGCTTTGTTAAGTATTGTGATCACAGATTTGTGTCCCAGCTAGGTTGTAGACACTTGAGTCCTACAACCCCCCCTACCTCTACCTCAGGTGACACTTCATCTGCTTCACAAGTGTTGTCGAAAGGGCCGGTAGTTAGGGTTTTTTTGGTGCATTGTTTAAGCATTGAACACTGGGTCTGCCCCTGTGCCAACAAATGGTTTCGTTTTTGGGACCTAAAACTATGATTGCTGGGAACTGAAGAAAAGAGAAAGCTCTGTGCATAGATATGTTGTTGTAGTGTGCAGTATTCTACTTGACTTGTGAAGCTATGTGCTAAGAAGAGAAGTTTGATCTGAAGAAAAGAGGTAAGATATTAAATCTTTGTGCTCTGATAAAGTTAAGATAAGTGGAATTTTTTGCTTCGCAAGTATGAATCTAGGTATGTTTGATAGATTTTGTCCTAGTCCAAAAACTAGGGCACGGCTAGAAGAAAGAGTTGATCTGAATAAATCTGATAGAGTTAGTGAAAGATATGTTATTCCTATGCATAGAAAGAATTTTTGGACTAATAAGTGGATGCAGGAACCTAGAAGGAATTTTTGCAGATTACATCATTGTGATCCCAGTGTGCAGTATAGGAAAGGTTGGGGATCATTTAAGAGAAAGAGAGGAATGACATTATGTTATAACTGCAGAAGACTGGGACATCTTGCTAAGGAATGCCCTGGTATCGGTCCTATTTGTCTTTGTTGTAAATTTGTTGGTCATGAAGTTTTGGATTTCCCTAGAATGATTGCTAAAGTTGAAAATATGAACATGAGACAAGAAAAATATGAAGAAGGTCAAGAGACTAAGGATACACTAGAGCATCAGAGACTATCTTATTGCAAATCAAAGAAACATTGAATGATCATAGAGACATCAGTTTACCAGAGATCTTAAAAGAGAAGTAGTGCATAGAAACAAGAATAGGAGACTTCGACATAGACCGTGTATTAGATGAAGACACACTGGTGAATATCATGCCAGAAAGCACTTGGGAAATTTTGGGAAAGCCTGCTATGATTCCTTCATTAGGAGGGATAGGATTGTTTAAAGGAAATATGATAACCCTATGTGGAATACTTACTCATGTACCTATGATAGCCCATGGAGCATCGACTGAAGAAGAATTTGAGGTCATTAAGTTTATTGAGAACAACGCTCCTTTTGCACTTTTTTTAGGAGAAACCTGGATTGAGAAAGATCAGATCTGAAGGAAAGAAGAAGAGGAAGCCACAGAACAGAAAAAGAAAGAATTAAGCGACTTCATAGCCAAGAAAATAGAACAACTAAGAGAAGAACAAGGGGACAAGTTGAAGCAACTGAGGGCCAGAGACCTAGTTGTCGAAGTTGAAAGAACACAAGAAGGCTTAAAAAACATGTCCATACAGGAGAGAAGAGCACCTACCCCAGAAACAGTAAGAGAAGAAGTATTACCCTTGAACCCTTTGAAAGACCCTTTGCAGTACGAAGTTACTATGCTAAGAGAAGATAAGAACAATAATGGAAAGTGGAACACAGAGAATCATATCATAGGAAAGAAGGCAAGAAAGCTCAGCAAGAAGAAAGCAGAGTTAGAAAAATTGCAAGAGGTTCCAGAGAGGACTTCACAGAAGGAAGGCTTACAGAACTTGAACCTTGTCGGGATAGCAGAACAGCGCAAACTGGCACTTCACCATGACAAAGCAATATGACCGTTGGAGGCATCCTGACCATTAGAACGACGCTTTGGAACAGCTAGAAACGGATTTATTGCCAGAAAGATCGCCATTGGATCGTTGGGACCACGCCATAACGGATGGATTCGTATTGATTAAGGCATTTCGACCCGTTGAAGGAATCTATTACGACACTATTTATTTAATCCATCGAATGCCTCACCGGGGACACTTTTGCAAATTGAGATATTTGAGCTAACAAAGAACTGATTGTGACCACGTTGTACTTTTGAGACCTCACCACACATTGTGCTTACCTTGATTATCTGTTCGCCTACCCGAGATATTTGATCACGAGCGTGCATGTCGGGCGACCTTAGTGTAGTAGAGAAATCTATAGAAGAGATCATGATCGACCTAATGGATGAGAGAGTCATGTCCCCAGGAGTACAGGCCTCGTCGATGGCCAGATTTCAAGCCTACCCCTCAACTATACATTGATCTATCCGAACAATGACTGAGAAAAGAAGCAAGCACTGCGACGACCTGGCGAACGTGAAGCTCATCCTATCGGTCTTGCCCGACTATATCCCGCCTCTTACTGGCGCGGTTAGTCATGACAACATCCCGCGCGAATTCGAGTACACACTCATCACTGTGTACCTCATGAGGGGATACGTGCAGTCAGACCGCAACTAGGACTAATCCCTGATCTCAAGATCAACGATTTCAACCTTGGAGACAGGAAGAATTATGCATTTCTCACACCGCATCGGTACTTGACAAAGATGACTGGGAATAATTTGAAGATAGTTCCCCATCCATGGATCAAGGAGATCGCGAGGTCCACCATCTTAAACGTCATGAAGATCCCTCACTTCGGCAGACATCAGGAGGTTAATGCATGCGTTAAACTCCTCATGTCGTGCTACCATGGAGGTTACCTCTGGTTAGACAAGCGCGTGACTATGGATCAAGAACTGATCCACCTAATCACTAGATTGAGAGTGCAAGGACCGGACCCTCAGAAATTCTACCTAGGGAAGGCTGCATATTGCTCCTTGGCATAGTGTATAAAGGAAACCTATGGCGATGTGGAGAAGGGGAGGTGAGGATACAAGGTAGCCTCCATCCAAGATGGCGTAGTGCACCTAGTTTTCCAGTTGATTGCGGGCAAGTTCGTCAGAAAGAACAGACCGACGCAAGTTACAGGGTTCGTCATTGACCTTGCAGGGAAGTGCATCGAGGGCATGCAGATGAACTGGGCAAGCTACCTTGTCAACGAGTTGGAGAAGGAATGTCACGAAGCGTAGGACCAAGGTTATGAATTCCACTTTTGCTGGTTATATATCCTTATTGCCTTTGTCGCTTGGGATATGCTGGAGGGAGAGACATTCCCGGAAGTCGAGCCATCAGAACTATTGGCCGCGAGGTTCACCACCTTGTGGTATACAAGTGACATGGTGGAGCAGTGGAAATCAAATGCGATGTTTCACACTTACTATCTACAACTCACGCAATCCATTGAGTCATTCCCCCGAATGACTCCGAACACCTTGCACACTTACAGGCCACTAGCGAAGTTCCGCGTAGACTGCCACTTCATTTACATCACTGTGCACAGGGACGAAAGCAAGGAGGAGTTGCAGCCATACTATAAAATTACTGATGAAGACATGGAGTAGATAACCAAGGAATGGTCGACTGAATTCCTTTTACCAGTCGAGTAGACAAATCTCTCCGACCCTGACATCATCGAAAGTCCTTTGGTCACTCGGATGGAGTGGGATGGACCAAGCAGCGCTAAGAAGAAGAAGAAAAAGGAAGAAGTGAAAGAGATAAACAACTCATTGGAGGAAATTGTGTCTGATTCACCTGGAGGAGGAGGAGGTGACAACCTAAACCAAGAAGAGGAAGGGGAAGAAGACAAGCAAGAAAACGATGAAGTAACACCACCAAAGGAGCCCCTTACAGAGGCCGAGACATCAAAGAAATGAAGTGTTTCTCCGAAGAAACCCTCAGTGCAGAAGAAATCTCGAGCCAATAAGCCTCAGTCGTAGAATGTGCTCACAATGGATGATATTGACCTCATCATCACAGATGTATTAGATGATTCATAGGATATCTTGCAGTGAAACCAAGCAAAGCAGGAGACAATGTATGATAGAATCGAGGTGGAGCTAAAGGGGGTACAACAAGCTCTTTATTCAAGCCGCGCAGTGTCTACTACGTTGTCATCATCAGAAGGTGTAGAAATGGGGGACGAGCCCACCCAACTGCGAAGGATAGCATATCCTACAGAGGCTCACCTTCATCGAGTCCAAAAAGAAAAAGAGCAGGCCACGAAGGCCTTGAAGCAAGCAAAGGAAGAAGTCGCAGAGCAACGTCAGATTGTGAAGCAAGAGAAAGATGACCTTAGAGCAAATTTTGAAGAGGACAGAGAGTAGATCCAGAGAGAAAAAGACCAGCTGCTCACGGAGCAGATGGGGGTTAGAGAGGAAGTAACTAGAGCACTTAGCTTTGTGTCAGGATTGGCTCAAATAGAAGAAGAGACAGCCGAGAGCCAAGTCGGGAAGCTCGTTGAAGCCATTCAACAGCTTCAAGCAAGAGTATCAGAGTTAGAACTGCAAGAAATGTTGAGCACTCGGAAGAAACTGCCAAGAGCGCAATAGAAAGAATCAGGGTGTTGTCTTTAGAATGTAAGCAACTTAGTAACCAAAGTGCACAGACCTATGAGTGCCTTGCAGAAGACCCGGAGCTGAGGATATTGGAGGCACAGCTTCAGGAGGTGAAGCAGCAGGCGTCAACTGTGTAATCTCACCTGAAGAAGCTTATGGTTGTTGAGAAGATGAAGAGATCACAAGAGCAGCACGCAGTTCAGCAGCAGGTCACTTCCATCCAGAGCAGAGTGATGGAGGTGACACATCGACTCCAGCCGGTGCAGGACGAATCCTGCACCCTTTTCGAAGAGATCGAGGGACAAGGATCATAGTTGGAACAGATGGTCACAATAGTGGAACAATGCCTAGAAGGGCCTGTCACCAAGCAAGTCATCCAAGAGTTCACCGAGCAGGAGGCTCTGGCGAAGAAGCAAGTCGAGGCAGCTCGAGCTAAGCTCGAGGCCTTTGAAGCAGTATTTCCCAGATTAGAGTGACTCGGGATGAGTCACAGGTGAGTGTTGGGGCCCTGTTGTCCCTCGATCAAGTTTTGTGGAAACGTTGGTCGTGTTTGACCATTTTTGGTACTTCGAAAGGCTAGTCAAAGACCAAGCGCCCAGGCAAAGTGGAGATCGTGGGATCTCACCCTTTTTGCAGGATTTTTGGGTTTTAGGGTTTATGTAACGGGTATGGGATGTCGGCCCATGGGTTCACCCATGCTTAGGACCCTTTTGTAATGTATAAATAAGTAGCTAGGTGATGTGAGAAGTAGTTACTAGTTCTAGTTGGCTTCATGCAAGAACCTGTGAAGGTTGTTGAGTGCGAATAGTTGTGAATGCTTTGTGCATACTGTGTTAAGACTTGCAAATCTAATTGCAAGTGATTGTAAAAGGATCTGTGCTTGGACCTAACTCAGGGAAGGAGGATCTGGTGAGGTGCATGCAAATCTCCTTTCCTATGCGAAGTTGGATCTGTGGCTTGGTGCCTGTAAGAAGATTGAAGAGACTAATAAAGAAGAATAAGAGTTGGTGGACGTAGCCCCACACTGGGGTGAACCACATATATCTTGTGTCGATGTGCTTTGTGCTATGTATTTATGTTGTTTATGTGTTTATCTTGATGCATGTTAGGTAAATCCATTGATGCTTAGTGCTTAGTATATGAGTGAATGCTAGATCTGCTTTGATGCTATGTGTTAAACTGTTGGATGTGCTTAGATCTGGATTAATACTGCATTGTTCTATAATAAGGGTTTAACTTGCGATGTGAATAAGGGTTAAAGACTAATGAATGTTAATTTCTAAGTGATCTATTAAGTATTTTGATCACAGATATGTGTCCCAGCTAGGTTGTAGACACTTGAGTCCTACAACCCCCCCTACCTCTACCTCGGGTGAGACTTCATCTGCTTCGCAGGTGTTTCCGAAAGGGTCGATAGTTAGGGTTTTGTTGGTGTATTGTTGAAGCGTTGAACCTTGGGTTTTCCCCTGTGCCAATAGTACCCATCAAGGATGATTCCTTAAACGTCCCAGCACTAACACTTTCATACATCCCCGTGGAATTATACACCATCGAGACATTTGATCTAGTAGTAGAATCATGATCACACATAAAATAAGAAAATTGGTTGATAGTGATCATATGTTCCTCGCAAGGGAATTGAATTACTTGAAACATAAAGACACAACAAATGTCATTTCATAGGTCCAACTACATCCCAATAAAATATTGTAATCTAAAGGAGCGCCAACAACCTCAACTTCTATTGAGATAGTTTTACCCCCCAATTTGATTGGGAAGGATAGAATAATTCCATGTGGTCTAAATGAATTATCATTGAATGCTTTCAACATAGTGGCTGAAGGAACAAGCTCGGGAGAACCTAAGGCTCTCCAACACAACATGGACATAAACCAAGTAGAATCCCCTTCGTCACCACAAACTTGAAATTATTCATGTAGCATGAATATACTTAGATCTAAAATCCAACATGGTGGGAAAGTCCATGCTTGGAATGGTCCAAGTTCAAAGTTACTAAACAAGCATCAAAAGGATCAATCTTGTCAATGACACTCAATAACACCTTTCACTATGATGGGTAGCTTCAAAGAACTTCAATGAAAACATGATGGAAGGTGCATGTGCTAAATCCTCTACAATATTGTAATTATGGTCATCCTGGGCATTTGGGTTGTGTGCAGGCCTTCGTAAAACACACTTTGGAAGGTGAGGCATCATATCAATTGTTGACTTCTTGATATGAAGAAACATAGTTTACTTTGACATGCATGCATCCTTATTAATGGATCCAAGCTAAGGAGCATCATGATTATGAGTTCGGGTCTAAACATTAATGTCCTTCTCACACATATAGATATTGACATTTTGTGTATTGCTCAATTCGGGAGGGGCTCCTTTAAAATTGTCTCCTTGTGGAGGAGGGGGGCTTCCTCTATTTTCGGGAACCATTTTCTACAATTGAAAAGGGAAGGTATTAGTAAGCATCGCGGGACGTTGTTCAACCTCTCCCTTAGATATCCATCACTAAAAATCCTCCATTTGGGACACTGATGAGTAAAGTGATCTCCTTTACAAATATGTCAAGGGAATTTCACCTTCTTTTTCTCTTTTTTTCCACTAGCAACATTATTTTTGTTATTATTTTTTGTATCCCCTTATCTAGAGTTAGGATTTTTCTGTTTACCTTTCTTCTTCCCTCGTAGTTGCTAGTTGTCCTTCGAGTTTGTTGTCTGCACAAAATGGACATTAGAGGTCTTGGTAGGGCCTTAGAAATTTTGAGTATAATGCATAGTCATGGGTGAATTGGAATATAGGGAAACTTGTTCCATATGATTTTTCACTTGATTGGTTGGGACATTTACAACATAACCAATCCCACTATCAGCATGAGTCCTTGGTGTTGATTTTGTAGAATTAGTGTTTGACCATGACATATTAGGTACAATCTATACAACATTATGGATTGGGAATGGACCAAGTCTAATTGTTGGGATTTCAAAATAAGTTTCTCAATCACTACCCCTAAAAAAGTAACATATTTGAAAATACTTATCAAGGGGGAATTTACAAACCAATCAACTAATAGGTAATCAAATATTTTGGCTCCAGTCATTAGATGTCTTTTCCTTCATTTGTAAATATGATCTAAGATGTGAGTGGAGGTATTTTATCAAAGTAACATTAGGATCTCTATCCCTATCCTATAACATATTGGAAATTAAAAAATGGGTCAAGAAGGCAATTTCCAAAGACAATAAGTTGTTGTCGGATGCACATGGAAATTCAATGTGCCACCTTGTTGCAACCCTTGTCACAGTGCGGTAAAAAATCATAAGTGAATACTATCATCTATCGAGGATTTTGATGAACACCACATATGAAATGTCATCATGTGATTCAATGGTCTTTCTCCAGCCTTACCCTTGAATTTTGGAATGTTTGAAGGTAATTTGGCATGATAGAGGTGGGTCGAATTGCATTACACCATGTTATTAGTTAATCTAGATAGGTTATGAAAATTCAAAGTTACAAAAAAATGGCAATTGGATAATGGTAACAATCTAAAGGTTCTTATGGGAAGATATTGTCATCCTATTGTGCATCAAATTACTGCTAATTTTGTTGTCTCCTAGGGCATTTTCACTACTAGTATTAAAACCAATATGCATATGGTTCTAGGATTTCGAGTACAAGTCCCACCAAAAGGAAATCCCATGTTAGGAACAATAGTGAAGCAGTGCCCTACCTCAACAGGGTCTTCTTGACCTCCCGATCTTTGGATCTTCCAATTTCCCGAGCCGACATGGCTCTGTAGTTCCCACTGGAACCTTACAAATATGACCACAGGTCCTTCTAGAAGTTACGCCCACGTGAAAAATCACTAGGTGGGAACCTTCACTCCATGTGACCACCAACAATGACCATGAGCCTAAACCAAAAGGCGTGTCACGTTTCATGATGTCAGGATTTTCGTTGCGAGGCACCCCGACTCCTCCGATTCCCGAAATGGGCTAACGGTCCTTACCTCCTCCCTTAACTTCTCCACTAATGTGACCCTCGGCTGCGACTTGGGGCCTACCTCTGAGTGCATCAGTATTTCGCATGTCAGGGGTTTGTGACGTGACCCTCTCCCCTTCTCCTGAAATGCAAAACCGCGATGACTGCTTATGTCAGATCGACGGTCTTCGATTCTCGTGATCCAATGCTCCAGATTATTCCTCCTCTTATCAAGATTTCATGACTCATGACTTCCAAATTACAACTTCCTCCACACTCCCGTCTCCCGAAATGCCGATATTTCGGAGTGCCCAATCAATGGCTCACGCTCCTCTGGATCTAACGACCACTACCTCTCCTGAGCTTGCAAAAGTTAAAGGACTATCGCCCTTAACTTCCCTACAACTCCGCTGGATCTAATGGTCCACAGATATCAATGCTTCTCTCTCTAAAAGTTTCCACCATCCGTTCAAGCTCTCAATAGTTCCTCACCAAATAACTCGATGTCTTTCCTCCTAAGCTTGATTTCTGCGAGGTGACTTCGACCCTCGTCCTTCCTTTGAACTTTCTTCGAGTCTCTATCCCTCATGATCTTGGTTCTTGCTACAAACTCGAGGATTCTAAGGGATCCTTCATGCACTCTTTGTGGACTTCACGATAATCTCTTATTATCTGATGTCTTCTAACTCTACGCACTCCTTGCAACCGAAGTTCTTCAACCGCTCACTTGGGTTGGAAAAGTCTAAGACTTTGACTTGTCCTGTGCACACCTTGCATGGCTCTATGCTATACTTTCTCTTTTGCTGGTATAATAAAAACGGTATCCCTCCTGAGCTTTTATGAGATAAACTCATATTCTTGTCGACGCACTCCTTGCGGACTTCCACTGCACTCCTTACATGAATTCTCAGGAAAAGAAAGAATTGAAACTTATACTCTCCCTCTCACAGACTTCATACATTCAACATGAAAGCACATATACACACACAACATTGAAACAAATGCATAACAGAATATATAAGCAAACTATAAACATACCATTCAATAGATGCAAACAGTAACCATAACAACACCATGAAATTGGATCAAAGCATTCTTATATTAATTCAAGTGCTTTTGTACATGGGTTCGATAGCAACAACTATATGCTCATACAACTTCTACAGTCTTTGTTCTCCTCTGCTCTCCTATTCTCTCTAGCTTCTCTATCTTACAATGAGAATAATGATACAATACAATACATACGAGGGAGCTTTCTCGAATTTTCCCTCCTACTACTCTAATCTATCTTATCAAATTAAATACTACATCTACTTTACATTAACTATAATAAATGCCTACAACCAGCAGATGAGAGAAAACGCTCAAGATCTGCGTTACAATCTCCAAACCATAAAAGCAAATGTATATTTTTCAGATATTACATTAATGGTTCTTCTTTTGAAAATCCAAATGTCTTCAAAATGTGCATTGGTGCATATCCAATTATCTTTCACTTGCGCTTGCTTGCGATGCTCCTGCATCAAATAGTGTTTCCCACAAGGAGTCTAGAAGAACAAATAAATCCACTCTCAGTGGTGCCCCTAATTAACATCACAAAACTAGGAAAAATGAGTGGAATACTTGTATTATAAAGTGGCATTCCTAGAGAGATGTTTCAGTACTAATTAAGAGGTTTGGTGCCCCCAACATCTAATGGAGAATAATCACTGGCCATTATGAACCAAGGATGTAAAAGGTTATGGAAAATGGATCTGTAGGGGGAAACTTACCTACCTAAATGAAAATCAAGTCTCGAAGACCTGTCAATGTGGAGTTAAAATTTTCCAAAGACAAATCATGAATATCTTCAATCTCTAGAGGAAGAATGATCCAAGGGATCAACAAATGGTCAAAAATCAAGTGTTCAAAATTTCTCAAAAATGGATTAATTGCGTAGATCTCGTCCTCACGAACCCACCGCAACTTGAACGGGCTCAAACTGAGTACGTATGAGGGATTTATCATGTTCTGTCCATTTTCCCAAACAGGAAAAATTTGTTGATTGTACAGTCCATACAGGTTGAGGTGGAAGTTGACTGTACCGTCCGTACGACCATACAACTGACGTGGCAAGGTGACTTGGCAGGATGTTTTGGCAGGTGGTGATGTGGTAGGTTGACCATGCAGAGGTATGACATGGACCAACCAGTGGTCAACACGTGTCAACTTACATGGACGAGTGAAAGGGTGCCACATGGCCCATCCAGAGGCCACCACATGGCACCCCCTTAGTGTTTGGTGGTGTAAAATTTTATATGGGCTCCATGGGGGTCGAACCCACGACCTCCAAGCCGGGCAGAGTCTTCGCGTAGGTCAGGCCATCAGCCCGCCTACCATTAGTACTTAACCCCTATAACATTAAACTAATATTTAAGTTTTCTGAAAGATCTGGTTGGCAGGGGAAAGGGTCGGGGCTTGGCCCCAGCCCTTGGACACAAACTTTATCATATGACCACAAGCACACATATGGAGGTTTAGTCGACGGGTGCGGGGAGTTAGGCCAGATCCTGGCCACATGGGGCCATGCGACCGGAATCTTCGTCGCATAAGGTGCTAACACCCTAACGGCGCGACATTTTCACCCACAATCTGGAATGGCGTGTGGAGCTGGGTTTTGGCATGGAAAAGCACACAGAGATAGAATTAGCATGGCAGTGGGTTCGTTTTAGAGAGTAGAGACAACAGGTTATTGGGAAAACTTCCAAGAAGTGTATTTTCTTCATTTTTTGGCCAAACCAAGTGTAGAAAGAGCCCAGCTAGGGGTTTTTGGTCATTCTAGAGCCATTGGAGCCATCTATTTTTCATTTTGAACATTGTAAAGAATTGATTTTAACACTTTGAGCATATAATGAAAATGATCCATGGGAATTTGGACAAGGAGATGTAGCCCAGGAGAGGGGTGAACTCCTTTATCATTTTGTTGTGTTATGTGTTTATTTTGATGATTGTTTATGATTGTTTATGCTATTCACTTTAAGTGTAAAAACTCAATATTTTCTTGTGATTTCAACTTGATCCAATTGCCTAAGACACATACATATTCCACTTGAAATTTTGTATACACAAACCTTTTGATTTTCATATCAAGTTGGTATCAGAGCAAAGGTTTTTGAAGGTTTGATTTGTTTTGCAAGTGTTTTGTTTTATGTTTCTTACAAGGTTGAAGCACACAAGAGGAGAAGGGCAAATTGTAGAGCCAAGTTCTCAACTTTCAATAAGGAGGCAATACATTCACCTCAATATTCAAGGAGGCATTCACCAAGTATGGCTCGTGAGGAGAGTCATGAAATTCCTACTTCATAAGAGGAAACTTTCAGAAAAACCTTCTATGATATGACAGAAATGGTGAAAGTTTTATTTGAAGAAAGGAATGCAAGGTTGCAAGGATAAATCTCAAATCCTCCAAGAGCTAATGAAGATAATGGTGATAAAAATCCAAAAGGAAATGGAGGAAATGGTGATACTCCACCTCCTTAACCTCCATCTTCCACTTCTTCTACCATTTCATAGCCATCTCCAAATTCTCCAAAAGAACATGGTAAAATTCCTCCACTAACTCCTTTTATTAAGCTTGATATTAAGTTTGAATTGCCTATGTACAATGGAGAGGTAAATGCTGAGAAATTGGATAATTGGATTCGTTAGATTGAAGTGTATTATAGGATACAAAGAATCCAAGATGATGAAACTAATATTCAGCTTGCTTCTCTTAGATTGGAAAGTGCGGCACTCATTTGGTGGGAAGCCAAAACTCAAGAGGACATGAAGAAACATGGTAAAGTTCTATCCTCTTGGAATGATTTTATTGTTGCAATTAAAAGGAAATTTTATCTATTAGCATATATGCAGAAAGCTATTATGGATTGGAAAAACTTTAGGCAAGCTAAAGGGAAAAGTGTGCAAAGCTACACTCAAGAATTTAGAAGAAGATATTTGATTTTGGGTGTAGATTTATCTTCTCAAGAAACTTTACTCAAATACATTGGAGGATTGCATAGCTATTTGAGACACGCAATTCTCATGTTTAACCCTACAAATCTAGATGAAGTTTGTGTACATGCAAATCATTTAGAAGCAAGAGGGAAGAATGTTCATCAAGAGGACAACAAGAATCCATTCTACAATGGAGACAAAGGAAAGAGGAAATTCAAAGGAAATGGAAAGAAGAATGCTTCAGTCAAGAAAGAGGGAGAAAAACTCTCATGTAAACATTGTTCAAAAGATGGCCATGATGAAGACCATTGTTGGAAACTTCATCTTGAAATGAGACCCAAAAAGTTCAACAACAAAACGAAACCAAAGACTTCTACAACTACACAACATGATTTAGGATCTGATTCAGGAGATGAAACAAAAATCACAGCCATGGGTTTTCAAGGTAAGGACTCTATTGCCAGTACTAGTTCTTCAAGTAGTAGCCTCAATAAAACTCAACATGAAAAAGAAAGAATAGAGTTTTTCCACATAAGGGTAATTTCAAAGCATACCAAGATAAATACTCTATTTGATATTGGTTCTCAAGCAAACCTCATTTCTGAAGACACTATCAAGAAATTGCATTTGGAAACAACTCCTCATCCTAAACCATATCCTCTAGGTTGGATATGTGACAATGCCAAAGTGCATGTGACAAAAAGATGTAAACTTAGTTTTTCCATCACAACAAACTTTATAGATTAGGTAGAGCTTGATGTTATTCCATTGGATATTTGTGGTATTGTGTTGGGAAGCCCATATTTATATGATAGGAGACCCATCTTTCATCGTCATGAGAAAAAATGTCATTTATTTAAAAATGGATTTGAGTACATTGTTAGAGAACATACAAAGAAGTTGAATTTGTCACTTGTAAATGTTGGACAAATGAAGAGATTAGTCAATGCTAGCAAGAAATTTGTACTCTTGATGATCAAACCCAAAGACAATATTGAAAAAGAAGCTTTCCAAGGATATGATGCAAAGTTAAAATCTGATTTATATGAGTTTGTTAACCAATATGATGAGATGTTTCAGGAACCAAAAGGATTGCCTCCTAAAAGAGGTATCCAACATGAGATCCAATTGCAGCAAGATTGTCCTCTTCCAAACATTGGCATGTACAGGATGTCAGACATGGAGAATGCTGAAATTAAAAAAACAAATCCAAGAGTTTCTTGAAAAAGGGGTTATCATGCCAAGCACATCACCACGCAGGTCACCAATTATTTTAGTACCAAAGAAAGATGGTACATGGTGCATGTGTGTAGATTTCAGTGCCTTGAACAAGATTACGGTAAAGAATCGTTACCCTCTTCCTAGAATTGATGATTTTCTTGATCAATTGAAAGATGCTAAGTATTTTATTAAGTTGGACTTGAGAAGTGGATATCATCATATAAGGATTGTTGAAGGAGACACATGGAAGACAACTTTCAAAACAAAGCAAGGTTTGTTTGAATGGATGGTTATGCCATTTCGGCTTTGTAATGCTCCTACAACATTCATGAGAGTTATGAATGATGTTTTAAGGCCTTTTCTTGATGATTGTGTAATTGTCTACTTGGATGACATATTGATATTTAGCAAATCTCGTGAAGAATCTGTTAGGCATGTGAAGCAACTTTTAGATGTCTTGAAGAAATAAAAGTTGTTTTTAAAGATGTCTAAATGTGGGTTTGGAAAGACCTCACTTGTTTACCTGGGACATAATGTTGGAGGAGAAGAACTGAAAATAGATCCTTCCAAGGTCAAAGTCATTTTAGATTGGCCCGAGCCCAACAATGTAATGGAGGTTAGAATTTTTTTGGGAGCAGCCCAATATTGGAGAAAGTTTATTGCTAACTTTTCTTCAATTGCAGCTCCATTACATGCAGTGACAAGCATTAAGCAGGTTTTCCAATGGGGAGGCAAGCAGCAAAAAAATTTTGATGCATTGAAGGAGAAAATTAGTTCAGCTCCAGTTCTTTCACTTATGGATTTAAGACAACCATTTGAGATACAAACATATGCAAGTAACTATGCCATGGGAGCAGTCTTATTGCAACATGGTAAGCCCATTTGTTTTCATTCTAAAACTTTTAATGGTCTTGTGATTAATTATCCTACATATGACAAGGATTTTTATGCATTGGTACAAAGTGTGAAAAAATGGAAACACTATTTGTTGGGAAAAGAAACTATTATTCACACAAATCATCAACCATTGCAATACTTACAATCACAAACAAAGCTACAACAAGCAAGGCACTTTAGGTGGATGGGTTTCCTATAACAATTCCACTTGGTTATCGGGTATAAGAAAGGCATTTATAACAAATTTGTTGATATGATTTCTAGGCCTATTGTTAGTGCCTCATTTATTCTTAAGCATAATTCTATCATGCATGAGAGCTATGTTGAATAGTATGCTTTAGATGTCGATTTTAAAGAGGTTTATGCAACTTTGTGTCATTCTAACCAAGTTGAGGAATTGCATTACCATGTGCATGATAATATTTTGTATCTTATTGGCAAGCTATGTATTCCACAGGGTGAAAGACACAACATCATAAGGGAAGCACATTCTTTTATTATTGTTGGCCACTTTGGTGTAGGAAAGACAGTGGCTAATTTGCAAAGGTATTGCTATTGGCCTAAAATGAATGAAAGTGTTTCATGATATGTAAGAGGATGTTCTTTATATGCTACAAGTAATCCTAGCAATAGAAAGTTAGGATTGTATACTCCACTTCCGGTTCCTTCTCGTCCTTGGGAAAGCATTTCCATGGATTTTGTAGGATGATTACCTATGTTTAAAAAGAAGCATGATTATCTTTATGTTGTGGTTGATCATTTCATCAAAATGTGTATTTTGATGCCTTGTAAGAAATAGGTTACGGCTGAACAAACATCACAAATATTCTTTCAACATGTATCGGTACATTTTGGGTTGCCCAAATCCATTATTTCTGATCGAGATTCTCAATTTATTGGGAACTTTTGGTCAAGCTTATGGGCACTCATGGACACCAAGTTGAAAAAGAGCACAACATTTCATCCACAAACTGATGGTCAAACAGAAGTGGTGAATAGAACAGTAGTACATATTCTTTATGGTTATTGCAACAAACATCCTAAGCTTTGCGATGAGCACCTACACAAAATTCAACATGCTTATAACCGGGCTAAGCATTCATCGACTCAAACATCTCCATTTGAGGCATGTTTTGGTTACTTGCCAAAATCTCCTTTAGATTTTATCTTTGAGAAGGATATTGTTATTGATGGTCATTATGACATTGATAGAGAAAAGAAGTTCATTGAACAAATTCAATTGGTGCATCAAATGGTACAAGAACAGTTGGAAAAAAGACAAGACAAGTACAAGACATGACAAGCATCGTGTTGATCACAGTTTCCAAGTTGGAGATGAATTTTGGCATTACATTAGCAAAGAGAGGCTTAAAGGAAAAGGTAAAAAACTGAAACCAATTAGATATGGACCTTTTAAGATTCTTGAAAAGATTGGTAATAATGCCTTCCTTTTAGATTTGCCTCCTTATATGCAAATGCATACAGTTGTTAATGTTGAGAATTTGAGATTGTATGAGACTCCTTTGATTGATGATCAAGGAGAGCATGTTCAGATTCTTCAATAGATGACTTGTCGCCAAAATATCTTTCAAAATTGCATGAGGATACAATCCTTGACATAAAGATAAGAACTTCAAAACGAGGGAATGTGGAGTACCTTCGTGTTGGTCTCAAAGGCACAAATCCAATTAAAGATAAATGGATTGAGGTTGGAAAAGTGAGGGAACTGTACCCTCATCTATAGATTGACTGAAAGTAGTCTTTTGGAGGTCCAAAAGCTTCCTAATGGGGAGGAGTGATCTAGGGGATCAAAAAATGCTCAAAAATAAAAGTGTTAGAAATTTCTCAAAAATAGATATATTGTGTAGATCGCGTCCTCACGAACCCAATGCAACTTGAATGGGATCAAACAGAGTTCATATGACGGAGTTATCGTGTTCTATCTGTTTTCCCAAATAGGCAAAATTTATTGATTGTACAGTCTGTACAGGCTGATGTGGCAGCTGACTGTACAGTCCATACAGGCTAACATGGCAGCTAACTGTACAATCTGTATGAACGTACAAGTAATGTGTCAAGGTGACTTGGCAGGATGATGTGGTAGGTGGTGACGTAGCAGGTTGACCGTGTAGAGGTATGGCATGGACCAACCAGTTATCGACACGTGTCAGCTCACATGGACGAGTGAAAGGGTGTCGCATGGCCCAGCCAAGGGCCACCACATGGCACCCCCTTGGTGTTTGGTGGTGTAAAATTTTATATGGTCTCTGTGGGGGTCGAACCCGTGACCTCCGAGTCGGGCAGAGTCTTCGTGTACGCCGGGCCACCAACCCGCCTACCATTAGTACTTAACCCCTATAGCATTAAACTAATATTTAAGCTTTCTGAAAGATCTAGTTGGTGAGGGAAAGGGCCAAGGCTTGGCCCAAGCCCTTGGACACACACTTTAGCATATGACCACAATCGTGCAGTGGAGTTTTAGTCGGCGGGTGCGGAGAGTTAGGCCAGACCCTGGCCACATGGGGCCATGTGATCGGAAGCTCTGTCGCATAAGGTGTTAACACCCTAACGACGTGACATTTTTGCCCAAATCCAGAATGGCACGTAGAGCCAGGTTTTTTCATGGAAAATCATGCAAAGGTCGAATTAGCATGACAATGGGTGCATTTTGGAGAGCAGAGACAACAGGTTATTGGGGAAAACTTCCAAGAAGTGTATTTTCTTCAATTTTTTGCCAAACCAGGTGCAGAAAGAGCCCATCTAGGGGTTTTTGGTCATTCTGGAGCCATTAGAGCCATCTATTTTTCATAATGAGCATTTTAAAGCATTGATTTTAACACTTTGAGCATATAATGAAAAGGACCCATGGGAAGTTGGATCATGAGATGTAGCCCAAGAGAGGGGTGAACTCTTTTATCATTTTGTTGTGTTATGTGCTTATTTTGATGGTTGTTTATGAATGTTTATGTTGTTAATTTTAGTGTAAAAACTCAATATTTTCATGTGCTTGCAACTTGATCCAATTTCCCAAGACACATACATATTCCACTTGCAATTTTGTATACACAAACCTTTTCATTTTCAGATCAAAGAATGTCATTTTGAGTAAGAGGATAATGGGATATTACTAGTATTGTAATATGACTATCTAAATCTCTTTGAAAACCCTCCACTAATAATTCCTTAGACGTAGGCTTGTCCTCTACAGATTCTTCTCTTGCAAGATTGTTCAATGTCGTGTGCATTTCTTTTTCTGACTCACCCAATGAGTGGTCAGGAATGTCCAATGATATCCCACAATAGGTGGATTTGTGATATCGAGAGGGAATCCCTTAATCCTTTATTGGTGGGGTGATTGTCAACCACTTTCAAACTCAAAACTTGATAAAAAGAGAAGAGTGAGCGATCAAATCCTAGGTTGTCTTTGCATTACAACAAAAATCGCTTCACTAAAAATGACTAAAAGCAATCAACACGCAAAAACACTCTCCCAAGAATCATCCAAGGATGATCAAGTCCCAAGTCTAATCAATGAAGAGTTGAAAATAGGGCCTTTCAAAAGTTAGCCTAGGATGATGAGGTTCCATGTTCAACAAGTGAAGGTGCGAAGAATATTTATAGTAATCTTCTATGAATCAATTGCCCAAGGTGAAATCTCCCTCACAAAGATGGGAAACCTCTATTGGAGCTAAGACATGGATATACTATCTATCCTAGGTGTTAACACTCAGAAATTTATTTGGGTTGTATCAAATAAAACCCCAAGGTAACTGTTTCAACCAACTTTAGATTGTATTCTAACCTATACAACTAGAGAGGGCTCTCTCATATGTCTAATGATTGGTAATAACTCAAAGATTTCATCAATAAATGAACAAAGGTCAGGATCTGCAATAGGATGGGTTTATTTTTTGTTTTAAAAGGGTTAGTAGGACAAACAAGGAAAAGGTACAATTGGGAAATGGAGTCAAGGCCTGAATTTCAATGTTTTTACAGTCAACAACGGGTTGATTTCTTTCTGCAGATCTGAGGCAAAATAGGTGTTATGCTCAACAAATAAATGATATGAAATGAGAGATGGAAAGGAGAAGAAATCCCACTACACTACATGCATCAATCATTGGATGAATCTCCAGTGCAGCCTTAGAAGAAAGGACACAAAAATTAATTACTAAACAAAGCATCAAATAAAGATGAATTCTATAAAAGTAACCATTAACACATAACAAGCATCATCAGTGTGAAAGGAGCATCAAACATAAATGAATTCCTACCACTTACTCTCAAAGAATGCTAGCAGAAAAAGATAATCGTGGAAATGATATACAAGAAACACATATTGAACATAAACACTGTGATGAATCTAAAATCTTAGAAAAAAGGAAACTTTTGCATTAACTTCAAAGGAATAAACAAGTCTTGATCTGCAGTACCGTAGTCCTCTTTTCCCAAAAAGAGTCCCTCTCTTTACATCAAAATGACCAACTTATCTAGAAAACTAATGCCACACTTGGATGTTAGGGTCGAAATACTATCTCCTAGAATCATGGATTTGGTTTCTTTGAAAGAGAACAATAACTTCAATGGATTTACTAAAAATAGAAAACTCGACTTTGCCAAATCATAATCGTAACTGAAATATTCTTTACAATTATGATCATGATAAAATTTCGACCATATGGTTGTGATGAGTCATCATGTGCACTACTGGACACTCTTTCACCCTTGCACAACAAGTCTATTATGCAATAGTAACCTATAGCAACAACGCAGCAGATGCGTAACATACTTAGAAAATAAGGGTTAAATATGACATCATATCTCCCGAATAAAAAACAATTTTTCAAAATGGAGAGATTTTTTTGTTAATGAACCTGTTCTTGAGAAAAACCTCTCTTAGTTTTCTAAAAATCTTCTCCACTCTCTTGGGATATGTGCCCAAGTATGATGACAAAAGAAAAATCTAAAAAAATGGGTTGTAAATATTCATTCGAATCTACCAAAATATAACACTTTTTGCAAATCTGAGAGAGGTTTTTATTATTTTGTTTGTCCTAGACTAAAACCTCTCGGGGATTTTCAAAATTCCTCTCCAATTGGTCAGAAGGTGATCTTGAATTTGACCACTAAACCATTCATTTACACAGTGTGCCCTGTAGCCTGTGCACAGTAAAACCCTCTACGTGGCAAAACCCTTTGTGCGACAAAACCCTCTATGGGAAAAAATCCCATGTATGACAAAATCCTCTACGCGACAAAATCCTATGCATGACAAAATCCCCTGCGCGGCAAAATCCCCTACGCAACGCGCAACAAATAAAAGCAACAAAATCCTTTGCACAACGAACTTGCACAACGAGTATTATTTTGAAGTTTGCAATGATACCAATGACATGGAGTGTCATGATTGTTCCTTCTCTAACCTCATGAAAGGTGATGATGAACCATAATACCTTTTGACATGATATTCACCCTAACCTATGACTCATCTAGGAATGCCTTGATTTTCCCAAGATCATGTCATGACTTTGAAAAAGGACAAACCTCTAACTCTAGTTATGAAAATCATGGTGCTAACATTAGGTACCACGAACACTTTCCACTTGCAGACACCTATTAGGAACCTAGAAAACTAAGGATTCCACTTCACGATAGGTAGAAAGAAAAAACAATCATTGGTCAACCTCTGCATTGGGTAGGGGCAGGACTTTGTCCCATGAGTGAAACTCTAAAGAAGAAGTGTCACTCTAAGTAACATCCCAAATTCACTAGAATCCCCTATTATGTAACCACCCACTACTCAAGTATGAGGGGAGAATGTCAACACTTGAAATGGATTGACACTTGTGTTAGATGTTTTTTCAGCAAGTACTTATCATTACCAATGGTCTTTTAGCTCTCTTTATTCAATCCTAGTTTCATTTTGAATGGCCTTGGGGAATTTACTCTCCAACCTACACCAAGGCCCTACAAACTAGACTAATATTGGTTTGCTAGAAACAAAACAATTGAGATAATTTTAATTATCTGTTTCTTTTAAGAGGTTGTATTGGTCAAGGGAAAGTGGAATAAAACTCCAATGATGTGTTCTGGACTAAAGACTGTTGAAAACATAAATAAATTTACAAATGCAAACAAACATTTATGCTTGACAATGCTTTGAAATCAAACAAGATGAAGAGATCAATATAAACTATGAATTAAATGTAAATCTTTTTATTTTTAGGATTTTACAGTCAATCTACAAACCTAATCAATTTAGAAATGCAAATTCAACACACTAGTAAAAGATGCCTAAAAGAGAAAAATGTTTTTAGATTTTTAGACTCTTTTCAATCTAGATGCAACGACTAACATGTGAGTAATTCTAATTTTCTCAATGGAAGATCAAGTCTTTTAGATTTGAAGAAAACTTCACCATTGAAAGGGCATATTTCAAGATTGTGAATTTTTTTCTTTGCTACATGACAAGCTCGCAGGTTTCCAAAAGGTTGTGCTACTCATGGGTTGCTTTAAGGAAACACACATGCACTCATGGATTTTGCAAAGGAAAGTAGTAAGCACTCGGTATTATACTTGGAAACAATCACTAAGCAAGTGAAAAATAAAGAAAATAGCCATGAAATACGAGATTCTCTTAGTCTTGTTGCAATAGAGAGGATATTTTGTAGAGGCAACAAGTAGAGAAAATTACAAAGTTGGAAAAATAGGAGGGAGGAAACTTTTCCAAGAAGAATTCATGGAAGTCTCCCCTATGGAGTCACCATTTTTGTTGTAGGTGTTATCATTGAAAAATTTCTCATAGATTTGTACAAGTGATCATCGAAGGAATCATAAATTCAATACATCAAGGTATATGTTCATTGCATTAACACACCGCCTTCAACAAAACAAAAAACTATACAAAGTGGTTTTTGGGTCATCCGTACGAAGCAACAACACGGTATTTTGTGCAATTTGTGCACATTCGTGCTACTATTCCTTTAAAAATCAAATGGATCGACAGAAGTTCCATTTCACCCACTTTTTTATGCATTTATGACTAAAATTCCCATCGAATGTTAGTCCTAGCTGAAGGACAAAGGCGTCTTGAACCCATAAGCATTAAGAGCATGTAAAAAAATTGAATGCATGTCTTCTCAAGCATGGGATACCACACCCAAGTGGCCTCCCCATTCACATTGGAACTAGTTCTTACCAAGCTTGCTTGAGACCTATAAATAAGAGACATGAGCATACAAAAAAAGGGAAGACATCTAAGTAAAGTTATGTTGTTTGCATGAGCATTGAGAATTTTGTTTTCTCACTGAATCATTCACAACTTTATAACCATTTTTTCTTGAGGCATTGGATCTCTCATCCATTGAGTTTTTGTACACTTATCATCATTATTTCATTGTTGAGAGAGAGAGGTTCTTGAAGGGCAAAAGAACCCATCCCAAAGAGGAAGGAGGGAGCTCACTTGCTCACCAAATTCCTTGTGGTGTTGTATTCCTAATCTTTCCATTGGTACAACACACTCTACCTTGTTTTACTCTTTCTCTTCCATGTTCATGTTGTTATTTTATTATTTCCTTTTATCTTATTTTACTTGGTTGTGTTCCACTAATTATAACCAACATTGTGTGGTGATATTCAAGCCTAGGTTACCAATTAACTTGCTTGTCATGCACACCCAAGTGGCAAAGAGGCAAAAACAGATTGACGACTCCATGGTTTTCTTATTATCAATTCATCCCTTATAGGATTCAAGGGCCCCCTCTTTCACTTTGTTGTTTTTGCAAGTCTCCGAATTCGCTTCCCAAAGCCTTCAAACCCCACTTTTGGATCCCCATAGTTGTGGTAAAGTGTGTAGAATTTTTCGATCTGCAATGCATTTTACAACGCGACTTTCGAAAAAAAAGACGAGTGGACCTACGTCGATCTAAGCGAATTTTTCACTGGAAAACCCCCACGGATAGCGCAATTGTTCAGCCCAAACCCGTGCATATCCTCTCTTAAAAAAAAATCTTCAAAAGGTAGGTGATAGGCTTTATTTTATGAACTTCGTAAAAATTGACAAGTTCTACTTGGAATCCTTTCTTGCATAGTAGATTAGTCAAATTAAAATCATTAAGGTAAAAAGAATCATATAATCTTTTTTATTTTTCCACATGGATGGCTAGTCAAAGCATTTGACTTCTTAGTTAGATTTGTTTTATTTTCATTTCACTTTGTGGTCCTAGGAATATTATTACTCACATCCTATTATGCTCTTCACCTCGCACTCCTTGGAGTGATCTTGGTCAAACACAAAGGGGTGTGTAAGTTGTTCTTTCATCTCCCTTGCAACAATCAAACATATGACATAACTTAGAGAAATAAGTAAGCTCCCCTAAATGTGCATATCTTTTCTTCGGGTTTCCTTGTTTTTTTCTTACACCAACAAATTAGGTAAGGCCAAAGCCCTTTGGGAACCTCATAGTTTTCCTTGAAAAATTGGAACTAAAAGAGTTGTAAGGAACCCAAATGTCCATATTATCACACATTCTAGGATAGTTTCATTTTTTACAAGACAAACACCTAGGAAATTTTAAAAGATCAGTAAGGACCCCACATGTTCACATCTCCTACAAACTAGGTGTAGTTTTATAATTACACAAGGATTGCACAAACACTTAGGACTTAATAAAAAAATGAGTAAAGGACCCCATGATGTCCACATGCTTCAATTTTACACATAAACTAATAACAAAATTGTACACTTACATCATTGCGCACAAAGCACTTTTTCACACATCAAAATGTATCTAAAAGATCACTTGTGTCAAAGTATGCTCTTCTCCCTATGCTTATAAGTGATCTAGGAGGATCAGGAAGACTTAAGTATTATATTTAACCTTCCAATCACACCCTTAAGCAAATAAGATTGGTGCATGACTACAATCTCATAGAGGTGTTCGTCAAAAAATCAACCATAAGAACCCACTAAAAATCCTCCATACAAGCTCACAAAACAATTTTGCAGTCTAGGTTAGGATCTTGGGGGTAGGTATCCAAATAACCCCTCATTGTATCTTTTTCATTCAAAAACTTACTGGTTGATTGCTTAGGGTACTTCAAATCCTTTCATTCAAGTGTTCCAAATCCATAAGGTAGGGAGATACCCGTGAAGGGACGAGTGCCAAATTCTAGTTGTTATGTGTGTGCCTTCTTGAGCCACCCAAAGCTTGTGAGGTTACCTGGCCCATGAATGCTTTTTGAGGCCAAGAGTCCCCTGTTGCACTTGAACAAGGTAACCTAGTGACCAAAAACTAGGATTTCTACACAGGTGGCAGTTGTGGGCTACAACTGCACCTAGGTCATATTTTGTGCGGTTATTGGGAAATATCGCCAACACTTTCAAGATATGCCCCCTCTATCCTGAATTATTACTAATCTTCCATACCTTCACCAGATCTCTTTTAATGGCCCAAGGACCTATTGTTGAGATCTCTTGGAAATATCGATTACATTGAGTGGAAGGAAAACATGTAACAGGACACATGCATTTTGTTTCACTATTCTCCACGCAAATAATATCTCCAACCCAACCAACATTTTACTTTACAATTAATTTATGTTTGTTATGCTCATTCATTACTAATCATATGCAACTGATAGTCTTTTTTTAAAGTAGGTGATGTTCAGTGTTGGTTAAAAATCATGTATTATCTATCCTTTTACCTTACCAAAATCACATACATTATTGCTAGTCTGAACTCATAGGGCACTCACAACCTTCTCGACATTCTAGATGCTAGCTTGGCCTCCCACCAATGTTGGGAGGTATTCTTGGTTTTACTTCTTTTCCAGTTCAACTCCCCCACTCACCTTTGTGTCTAATGGTTATCAGTTCATCCTTTCTTGGTTCCACCTTGCTTGGCACAACTCGTCATAGCAACCCATCCAGTAGCCCTTCCTCCTCGGTAATTGAGTCTCAACCATCAACCACAATAATAGTACCACAAAATATACCATATGTAACCTCATCCTCTTCTTCCCAATTTGGACAAAATTGGTTCCAATATCCTAGTTATACTAGCCATCCACCACTTAGAAGGAGTAAGAAGAGGAACACACACTATATGCGCCCACGGCATAGGGGAAATGCTTGTAATAATGGGGGCACTCATAATTCCCACTAGAAATACAATAAAACCAAGCATAAATGTACCAACCATACATGGAATAATCACACTTTCCCCTTATTGAGCTCTATGGTCACTCATCACATCAGTTCTCTAACCTCACTGCAGAGCTAGTCCAAGTTGTTCGTGTAGAGTGCACTCAACACAATAAACTTAGTGGTACTAATTTCACTACTTTGACATGCTACCTCCCCCATCATGAACTCATTAGTACATCAAGTGATCTTCCATGCACCTCGACGTCATTTTCTACCCCTCAAATGAGTAACCCCACCTCCAACCCAATCTACTTCACAGTTGAGACCCATTCATGTTGACTTGGGGGCACCCCTTCCACCTCTAGTGTCGTAATGACAATTAGATATTATCCTTGTAATGAAAATGGAAGTGTATACCCACACACATCACCGGCCATCACTTTTACTTGGCATCAACTTATCCAAGCACGACTACCATCTTCTACCCCATTTCAAATACATGTCATTGTTAAAGGTTTTATAGTTTATCAGTAATTATAGATGATGACGCCTACTCATGTACTATGTCCTCGTCGTCTTGGAAAAAACTAGGCTCTCTTACTCTTGTTCCAACAATGACTGAGTTAAGAGCCTTTGACGATAGACTCTATCCCCCATTAGGGATCTTACCTAATCTCCCCATTGATTTAGGTGGTAAGGTTGTTTTAATCAATGTCATTTCCATGACCGGCCCAGATGTCTTGATGGATTACAATATTCTCATGGGTCATGATTTCATTTATGCCATGAATGTTGTGGTGTCTTCACTCTTTCGATTCATGATATTCCCACATGAGGGACTCATCATCACCATTGATCAACTCTCCTACGGTGATCCCCCCTCACATGCTTCTCGGACAAAATCTCAATGTATGTTGATCACATCGAGTCCATGCACTATGCATCCACTACCACTAGTCATGCAACATCCATTCCCCTTATAAAAAGAGACCATTGCTCTAGAACCACCTCCTCATCACTTATTCTTGGAGGGTGGGTGAATTCATTCATCATTGGGGGAATCCATGCATGTTTCTGCCTCCAATCCCAAAATAAACCATGACCTCTCAACTATATTCTCCCCAAAGGATGAATAATGTTTGGATGCCACCACTCCTTTCACTGGTTTTAATGATAACCTCCATCTAGGTTCTCCTAGCAAATGTTGGCAGGGTCCTAACAACTCAATTGGTGCACCCTCTAATATTATCTCCCTTGACAAGGTCATTACTTCCTCTCACATAAGATCATCTCTTGTCATTGATAGGGATTTTGTGGACTCCAGTTCCATGGTGACCAATTATTCCCATATAGGAGATGTTTTCAAATAGTTTAAAGTCCCACACCCCCCCACATATATCACACCAACTATTGGATCTCATACACTATTTGAGATCCTCTTTTGTGGATGTCTGACCTTAAATTGCCTAATGTTATACCTTTGTTCCATCATCTTGGGTATTTGTCAACAACCCTTCCCTCAATCCTCATATAATGATACAGAGGGTAGTACCACTTTCCACCTTGGTCCCATAAGACCTATCTCTTGATGCAACGCCAATCCACAGTATACCCTTTGTGGGAACCATTATAGCACCACGTCATGTCCAATGCCTCTAGACATCATGCGATCACAAGCCACATGGCCTAATCAGAATGATCCACCAAGATAATTGCAATACTTCTTGTCATGATCCCTTAGCCTCAAACATTTTAATTCCCCGCCCCCCAATAAGGGCATTTGGCCTTCTTCAAGGAGTTCCTTTTTTGGGAACCCATGGTTCCCTGACCTCCTTCAAGGAGTATATTTTTCGAGAACCCATGGTTCCATGACCTCCTAAAGGGAGTGCTTTTTTAGGGAATCCATGCTTCACTGACCTCCTTCAGAGAATGCCTTTTATGTGAACTCATGGTTCCCCGACCTCCTTTAGGGAGTGCCTTTTTCGGGAATTCTTGATTACCTAGCCTCCTTCAAGGAGTTCCTTTTTCAAGAACCTGTGGTTCTCCGATCTCCTTTAGGGATTTCCTTTTCTAGAAACCCATGGTTCCTTGGCCTCCTTCAAGGAGTGCTTTTTCTGAAAACCCACAGTTGATCAACCTCCTTCAGGGAGTTCTTTTTCTGAGAACCCATGGTTCCTTGACCTCCTTTAGGGAGTGCCTTTTTTTTGGGAAGCCATGGTTCCCTGACCTCCTTCAGCGAGTGCCTTTTCTAGGAACCCATGGTTCCCCAACCTCCTTTAGGGAGTGCCTTTTTCCGGAACACAAAGTTCCTTGGCCTCCTTAAGGGAGATCCTTTTCTAGGAACCCATGGTTCCTTGGCTTCCTTTAGGGAGTGCCTTTTTGAGAATCCATGGATCCCCAACCTCTTTTGGGAGTGATTTTTTCTGGGAACCCATGGTTCCTTGACCTTCTTCAGGGAATGCTTGTTTTTGGGAACCCATGGTTCCCTGGCCTCCTTCAAGGAGTGCATTTTCTGGGGACCCATGGTTCCCCGACCTCCTTATGGAGTGAATTTTTTGAGAACCCATGGTTCCCTAACTTCCTTCAGGGAGTGCCTTTTATGGGAACCCATGGTTCCCCGACCGCCTTGAAAGAGTGCCTTTTTTCAAGAACCCATGGTTCGCTTGTCTCCTTCAAGGAGTGCCTTTTCAAAGAACCCATGGTTCCTAAGCCTCCTTCAAGGAGTTCCTTTTTCAGAAACCCATGTCTCCCTGGCCTCCTTCAAAGAGTGCCTTTTCTAGGAACCCATGGTTCCCAAACCTCCTTCAGGGAGTTCCTTTTTTCTGGGAACCCATGGTTCCCTGGCCTCCTTCAGGGAGTGCCTTTCCTGGAAACCCATGGTTCCCTGGCCTCCTTCAGGGAGTGCATATTTTCGGAACCCATGGTGATCCATATGGATATCAGTGGCCAACCACCTATTCCACTAGCTCAAAGAACAATTTTTCATTTTGGTAGTTTTTTACAATTTTTGGGGTCCCAAACTTCCGGGGTTATTTTGAGGCCCTAAACGACATTTTTTGGAATTTTGGGGGAGTACAGGTTAAATATAATTCTTATGACATTACTTAACTACCATCAAAAGTTGTACTTCTCATCTAGACCTTTTTGACGAGGTATTGAATGCCCCAAATAGAGATCATATGCAAAAGTTCCACCCTCGGAAAGTTGATGTATCAACTACCCCCATCGAGGCCCACAAACCTTTTGGCATTTCATCTCTCGGGGTTAGGTTTTTGGATGTTTAGGGTTTTCTCATTTATTCTTTATGTTAAAAAATCCTTTGGAGCCTCATTGTAAATATGTTTTATTGTGAATGAGTGTAGCCATCACATCTCTTCTCGGATATAAGTTGCCACCATTCTAGTGACTTCATTCACTCTGCATTTTTATAGTTCTATACATTTTGTTCATTAATAAAAATTGTGTTTTATTGTATCTCTCCATTTCTTGCAATATATATGTATATTCCCTTATTATATTTCCACCTTCATTTCGTTCTCAAAATAATATGGATTACTGGTATCAGAGCAGACTGCTACTTTTTGTTTCTTAGTGCATATCCCCGACGAGGTCAGGGTATAGAGAGTTGGGTATCAAGCTAGTTTCTATTCAAGAAAACTGCTCTCGCCAATCCAAGCGGCCTCCCATGAAGAAAGAAAAGAGAGATGTGGGAGCAAAAGATTCTATTGATATGTTTCTTGAGGAATCCCTCACACAAAAGAGGAACGAAATGATGGATAATTTTCCCCAAATCCTTCGACGATTGTCGATAACAACATACGTGTCCTCATCAAGTAGCCACTTTGGAAGTGTTGTCCCTTTTAAGGTACATGTTAATTTTGATATTCCTATTTTTGAAGGTCGGATAGATGCAAATGCTTTGGAAAAGTGGTTAAATCTGCTAGAAGGTTATTTCTCTGTCCATAATATTTCCATTAGAGAAAATATCACATTTGTGCTCCTTAAGACTGTCACCCATGTCAAAAAATGGTGGGAAACTTACTGGGAGAAAATTTCCAAAGAGGAGTCTGGAATATTTGGGGTTGATCCCACTTGGGATTTTTTTTATGGATGTGGTCAAGGAGTAATGTTACCCTATTGGAAACTGTGACAATAAGTACATGAGATGGACCACACTGCATCAAGAGAGGGGCCAAACAATGTCAGAGTTCACAAATACCTTCCATACCTTGCGCACTAAGGTAGGTATCAAAGACCTTGAGTGACATCTGGTTCTAAAATACCGCAGGGCTCTACACAGATACATCCAAACCGAAATGGAGTTTCTAGACATCTCATCACTTGGAGTTCCTTATCAATATAATGTCAAAATCGAGCAGAAATTTAAGCAGCAGAACAAGCGAGAGATCGGGTCTGCAAATCCGCAACAACCAAAGGGTGGTAAAGGCATCCCTAACTCACAAAACAATCAACCTCAAGACAACCAGTCCAATCCACATGAAAACAAGGGTAATGGGAAGATAAAGAAGGACACTAGGAAGTGGTGCGACTTCCACAAAAGCCCTTGGCACAACACATGAATATCGCTCGAAACAGTCATTGGTGGTCGAGCCTAAAGAAAAAGAGTCGAGTTGCGACTCTTACTCTGACTCAGAAAAATGTTGATAACGAAAGCCAGAAGAACCTCATCTCAGTAGAGGTCATCAAGCAGTTGGATTTTCTGAAAACACCACACCCACAACCATACAACATTGGGTGGCTTCGTCGGGGACGAGATCTCTATGTCATCCAGCAGTGTCGCTTGTCCTACAACATCAAGCCCTTCAAGGATAAGGTATTGTGTGATGTTGCCCCACTGGAATTCTATGATGTTCTATTAGGCCAGCCATATATGTGGGAGTGTCATACTATTTATGAGTCTCAATCCCGTAGTTTCATTATTACTCTGGGGGGTCAGATCTACAGGATACCAGAGGTATTTTTGACTATTATCACGACAAAATAGTGTCACAAAGTAATCTCTCATACTGCAAAGTTTAGGCTCTTCATGATCTGATCATAAAGTGAAATAAGGACACTGTGACCACCAAATCCTAAACTCAAGATCTTTCTATCCATCAGAAGTAGATCAACAAGATTGTAGAAGAGAACAAAGATGTTCTTTCTTCACCTATAGGGGTGCCTCCACTCTACCCAATTAAGAAAAATTATAACAGAGCCCTTCATATTCTTCATGTTTCATCTTCACCAACAGAGTCCTCCCACACTCAGGAATATCATGCATCTATATTGGTTGAATGGATCCAACCCGTCCAACAACAGGTTCATTACAACCTTCAACAAGCTAAGTAAGACAGCTTCTTCAGCAAGGTAAGCAACTCACCAAGGTTCAGATTTAGCAAAAGCTTCCCCATCTCCCACAGGAACTTGACGCAATGGGTACCATTGATTTCTAATGGAGGAGGAATGATCCAGATGGATATCAATGGCCACCCACTTATTCCACTGACTCAAAAAACAATTTTCCATTTTGGCATTATTTTACAAATTTTTGGGTCCCAGACTTCTAGGGCCATTTTGAGACCCTAAGCGATGTTTTTTCAAACTTTTGGGGGACTAAGGGTTGTCAAAAAAATTCTTAGACTCTCAAAGGAAGTTGTACTTCTCATCTAGACCTTTTCGACGAGGTATCGAATGCCCCAAACGAAGATCGTACGCAAAATTTATGCCCTCGGGAAGTTAATGTATCAACTACCCCCATCAGGGCCCACAAACCTTTTGGTGTTTCATCTCTCGGGGTTAGGTTTTTTATGTTTATGGTTTTCTCATTTCCTCTTTATGTTAAAATGGCCTTAGGAGCCTCATTGTAAATGATTCTTCTTGCGAATGAGTGTATCCATCACATCTCTTCTCAGAGATAAGCTGCCACCATTCTATTCACTCTATATTTTTACAGTTCTGTACATTTCGTTCATTAATAGAAATTGTGTATTATTGTATCTCTCCATTTCTTGCAATATATCTATGTATTTCCTTATTATATTTCTTCTTTCATTTTGTTCTCAAAATAATCTAGATCACATGGTTCCCTATCCTTCCTTAGGGACTTCCTTTTCTAAGAACTTGTTGAGCACTCAACACACCCTAAAAAGTCTATGTACAGTTTTACTTTTTGGGTACCACTTGATCTTTTGCACTGTCTTATTCTACTTTAGTATGAAAATTGTTGCCTTTGCTTATCATTTTGTTTCTCAATTAAGTCTAACAAAGTTGGCTTGAGTATGTGAAAAAACATAACTTAAAAGACTAACATTTGAATTAAAGAATCGACAGTCAAAACTTTTTCCCGACCCGCTTAAGAAATTTGACATCGGAAAGAATTATAGGTGACAAAAATCGCTCGAGAGAACCAAAGTAGTCGAGCGCCGAACTTCATCGGCATTGGCAGATGGGATTTTTTATTATGCTACAAGCATCACCAAAGATATTTCCGATGACCGATCCCTTCCGCATCGGCAAAAAGATAAAAGAGTAATTGTTCACGAAGAAAGAAATGATATCGCCGATAGCCGACTTCCGAAACATTTTTTGGGCATCGGGAGTTTTCAAGGATGATAATATACAAGGGAACTACATGATGGAACTGTATTTGAAAGCCGATCCCCGATAACTTTCGGCATCCGCGAGATTTTAGAAGGATAGCCTGTAGAGATCGTGATAACTAAAGCCCCGATCAATGACCCTGACACCTTTCAGCCTAGACAATCTTAGGTTTATCTTAATACATTTCTCCTGTTGAAAGACCCAACTCTGACTGAGACATACGGCCAAACCACTTGTCCTCTTTTTCCACCTGTCATTTCCCGAGTAGTTAGACATACAATCTAGTTTTTTTTGAGTCGTTACTAGCTCCTGAGACCCACATCACATCACGAACCAGTTTTTCCAGGTCAGCATCATATGACGAAATCAATCAGCGTCAGAGGTTTTCTCTAAAGGACGCCAATGAGAACATATACAAGGATATTGTCGATTCCCAATCTTCCCACTAAGAAAGTGACGTGATGGGACGTTTTAGCTCTAAAATACGATGGATCTAAAGCATTTAAAGAACTGATTAATTCCAAAATCCCACATTAGTTGTTAGTTTGTGCGTGAATCAAAAGGACCGTTTGAACGTGCTGATAAAATGCATCACCCTTCGCTCCTCCGTCGTCAACCCAAGTAGAATTTATTTGCAGATATTCAGTGGTAGGTCGTTTTGAATTTCACTCATTACTCGAATTAACTGATTGATATGACTGGTAGGATATCTCCCGTTAAATCATCTTGAGTCATTGTAAACAAGATTATTATGTGCGCAAAGAAGTCTGGAACATCCAGAGGAGCGAGACAAACAATCCGGGGAAAGCTTCCAAGGTCCAGTGATTATTAAACAATAGGTTTAGCAAGCGTTACATGTATGTATCGGTCCATGGGTGTTTTATACTTCATTTCTTTCGTTTTATCCGATGTTACTCTCTACACATGCCTAAAGGATAGTTTTCGATTGCAAGAAAAATGCCCCTGAAGAAACCTACCACCAGGAAATCGCCAAGAGCACAGAAGCTACAGGAACCAGAGGTGGGAGAAGGTTCCTCCCCAGCGGTTGCAAGACAATTGGAATTTTTTCCAAATCTGGTGCTCGTCATCAAAACATCCACCAAGAAAGCTTTCATTTATCCCTCGGCCTTTCGAGACATAGAGGCAAGCATTGGGACCAAGACAGTATTCCTGCGCTGGGAATAACTTTTCAAGAAAATCAAGTGGGAGGAATCCCCCGAATATACCCCGCACAGCGAACTCGATACGAGAAAACTTGACGATAAAGTCCTCATGAATGTCCGAAAGGCGTATCTGCACATGGTGACGAGCAGTACTACGATATTCCTCTGCATAGAACTCCTGAAATGGATTATCGATCACACTGACACACAAATATGTTTGATTAATGACAACAATGGCAGATGTGTCGGGGTTTTCCTCCCAGTGGGAGTGCATAATTACTACAAGTTCAGAGAGACGGAAGAACGGCTAAACACCAATTTTGTTGTAAGACTCTATGAGAAACATGACACCAGCAAAGTGATTGCGTCGTGGTGGAGAGAGGATAAAAATTTCACCAATAAGACCTTCGTCTAGTACCTGATGACCAATCTAAGAGAGTCGTACATCTATCTAATGGCCCTCCTCTGTCGATTGCATGGGGAGAAAGACTGCTCCAGGTTTTTAGAGGGTTGGATGCCTCTATATTATATTGTAGCCATCTCTGGAATAGGTTTTAACTGGGGTGTCATCATCTCCAAACAACTGAGCACTTGCATACGACGGGCTCAGATGTCGAAAGAGGGAGAAACCCCTTCCTTCTACATGGTTTCTTATCTATTGGACATCATATGTGCCAAGAATGTCTTTTCCATAATGAACTTGAGATAGCACTTCTACGAACTCTCAATCCATGTATATTTCGACATCTTATGGGAGAACAGGTAGAAGAAATCCTACTCTCTCATCTGCGACTATTTTATCGCACGTATTTATTTTTTGTTGTTCAAGAAAGAGTTCCCAAGGCTGTCGATGAAGCTAAAAAGGTTGTATCAAAAGTTGGACACTGGTATCTATATGAGTGTGATGCCTACATCAGGGTTTTCGGCGCCACCGGAGCACCCCATCTGTTACCTGTATATGTCCCCGATCGACTAGTAATAGGGGAAATATGTTATCAAACCATTCTGCAAGGTTAAAATGCTACTTTGGTAAAAGATAAGAAGCGGGCCTTCATACCCTATGGATTTCATATTGGTTTCAACATGGTAAAGGACACCACGTAGGCCAAGCAAGAAGAGTTAAACCAATTATAGTTCTCATTCCAGACTGGTCATTTTTGCAAGCACGACCCCAAGGGTCTAGTCTTGAAGCATGCATCACAGGTATCATCCTGTTGGCCATATGCCCATGACAGGTTTGAGGATGAGATATTCACCAAAAATGCTCAAAACTAGGATGAGGTGGTGGAAAGGATGGTTGACCCTAAGGCAACCAGGTTCAGGGCCAGAGAAGAAAGGATAGCATCTGAATCAGTCAAAGCAGTGGAAGCTCCCCAGGAAGCCACTGAAACAACAGATATTTCCCAGGTAACTCCGGTACAGGATAGGATTTTCCCCAAGGCTCAGGATTCGCTAGAGAGAGGGGCACTCATGTATCAACAGGCCCAACAGATAATTAATCAGATGCAAGATAACTTGGACCTCATCAGAATGCCAAGGCTTATGACTGATAGCCCAGAAAAAAGCCCGATGGGGCCAAGCAGTCATGATTTCATAAACCTTGATAACATCAATGGGTCAGATGACCCTGAATCCATAATGCCATGGGTCGGATCACCGACATGTGTGACAACTCAATCAGAGACAGATCGGGTATCAGTGGAAACAAGCGTGCCTAATCCTTTGAGCGAGTTTATAAATATATATAGTGACGATGAAAGCCCGGAGGCATCTCTCAGGACCCCTACATGTGTCGAAGAAGAAAAGCAACTTGAGAAGACTTATTCTCCTAATCCCAGGGTCCAAACCCAGAAGGTCCCACAAAAGGAAATAGAATTCAAAAGCATTTATGGCACAAAGAGGCCTGATGTGTCGGAGACCCAAGCAGACAATCTGAAGGACAAATCAGAATCGAATGAGCCAAAGGAAGGATCTCTGAAAAAAGGAAATCAGTGTTTCAAAAGTCGATGAACAAGTAAGTATCGAGTCTTTTCCCGATGTCACAAGTATACACAACGAGGAAGTTCAAGAACCCGATCTTGAACAAGTATACACCACCGGAAATCTGGGAAACACACTCACATGGGGTGATCGACATATACTTGAGCCTATGGATGAGGTAGCCGATATCTATATGATCTTCTATGATCGAAAGAGGAAAGACATCATCCAAATAACCACAAAGAAAAGGAGGATCGCATTGGATCACTCCATCCTCATCACTACAAAGGAGAATTTGATAAACATAGCAAATGCTCGAACATAGGAGATCCTCGACGTGGGGATGGAGATCTTCGATGCCACCCTGGACAGAGCCAAACGAGATGAAAAGGAGTTGGTCACCGCCCTAAAGGAACTAGAACATTTTCTCCACCTGGATGAGTACTATCAGGGCACCACTTAGACCGTGGTATACCTAAGAAGCGAGTTCGAAGAAGCTTACAACCAATTCACAAAAGAGAGGCACCTTTTTACTGCAAAGACAGAGAAGCTCCAGGAATACACTCTCATGGCACTCACAACATGAAAGGATATGGAGCGATGGTATGAAAAGGCGCAACAAGCCATAGAGAGAATCAAATACATTGATGCAGTTCAGCAGGGCCGAGATAAATAAGAACACCACATCCGGATGTTGGGAAAAATCAGTCTTCATCGCATGAAATGATCATCCGAGTATTGGGATAAGATGTCTCAGGACTCACACCGAGAAGTTCAAGAGCAGTGGGCCAAATGCGAGAAACATTGTTGTAAAATCAACAAAGAAATGAAGGATATCGGACTACCTGAGTTCGGTGCACCCCACAACTTCGTCGACTTGTGCGACATAGTCGAATCACATACCAAGAAAGATTCACTATGGGCCGAAGAGCTAGCAAAGGTGAGAGAGACAGTGCCAGGGAAACTGCAATGATTTATGGAACATCCAATTAGAGATCGGACTGTGCTACAACAGTTAAACACCAGTCTGGTGAAGTACCTGGTGCATACGGTAGAGGTCAAACGAATTTACGCGTCTCCGATGGAACAACACAGATTTCCATGGGCCCAAACCTGCAAAGAATTGTTCATCAGTTGGTCGGAGTATGAGAAAAGTCACCCTTTCAAGTGATATCTTGAGCTGACTAATAAAGAAACTGTTAGAAGAGGACGCCACGTGGCGAATTTTGTTTTGTTCAAACTACACTTAGCCATTATTTTCAGTTGAATTTTATATTATAAACAAGAACATCGACCAATTAGTTAAAGGTCGATGGTTGTTGCGAGAAACTCTTTTGTTTTGGTTTTGTTAAGAACTATTTCCGAGCTACCTTTAATAGAGAAGTCCTTCTGGACCAGAGACAAGATACATTTTCATCAAATGCATGTGTGATTGGATGTGGAGAAGAATTATTTCCTATCTCATCTCATGAATGGATGTTGTAATGAGTAAGAGCAATTAATTCTATTGTCAAGTTATTTGGTGCAATGTTTTGTTGTTCTTTGCTTTAATGATGAAGATGAATCGTTGTGTTATTATGTGATGGACGGTTAAGTAGGTGAATTATTTTGCTTGCCATTGTTTTATCACATATGTGTTTTCTTTCTGATAATTATTATCTCATACAGTAATTGGATGCTCACATGGTTAATGTATTAGTACTAGGCATGTGGTATAAAATTGTCGTCTGCATCCTTGAGTAGTGGGTTATCCCAATCTCAGCCTCTTCCCCAGTAGTTAAAACTTAATCATGTTTGTTTCCAAGTTGGTTTATACCAACTTACATCTCATATCAGTCCCACCCAGGAAAAAACACAAAAAGAGATAGTGCAAACTGAAGGAAGAGCCTTCACAAGAAAATGTAAATCCCATTGATAAATTGGTCGAATCGCAAGATCTGGAGAACCATTCCACTATTAAACACTTCAAAGTCTAATTGGACCTTGGTGGTGGGTTTTTTTCCTACTGTTGAATCAAGGGATCTAGGACCTATCAACAGAATTGGCGCTAAAGGAGGGTATGAGAATGAATGGTTGAATACATATTTCACATAGTATTTCAAACAGCCTATAGATTCAAAACATCCCACATGCATGGCTAGTCATTCCCAAGACAACCCACACACATTGAGTACTCCTAAAACAAGTAACTCACCCTAGCCCGAGGAAGGACAATTGTTTCATGATATACCCTATGCTCTTCCTCACGAGGAATTAAATTAGTTTAGAAGAATCACAAGAGCTTACGCCTGACAAATCGGTGCACTGTCTTTAGCTCTGATACTTCCTCAAATACAAAAAATAAGTAGACTGGTGATCAATACTCTCGACGAGGTTTTCGTACACACAGTAGAAGACCTCATAGATTTCGCAATCACCGAAATCAAACATCCTCATAATCTGATCCCTGAAACACTAGCCGACGACGTCTCTGAGCCAAACGATTTTTCGAAAGAAGAGGAGTTTAACTCGGAGTCCGAGGATATGGAAGACAACAATGACCATGGTGAAGATAGGGGAAACTCTCCCCAGAATAATCAGCCTTGCTTGGCCAGAGACGCTTTGATCATCCCAGGACGAGTCCAGAATCTTCCCAGATACTCGAAGAAGCTACTTCCTAAATTTGACCCTGAGACTTCAGGATTGCCTGAAGATCATATCAAGAAGTTCATACTAGTGATCAGACTTATGAATGTCCAACACGAAGACATAGTATGCAGAACTTTCCCCTATACGTTTGAAAATTCAGCTTCCACGTGGTATTTTAATCTATCGATAGGATCCGTCACTAGCTCGATGAAGTTCCAGAAAGAGTTTCTAGATAAATTTGTAGAGGAGACTACTACGAGAGCTTTGATGGCTGAGTTGTTCACCGCCACCATGAGTTCGAAGGAAAGGGTCAAAGATTTCAATCAAAGATTCAGGACCATCGTAAACAAGTTTCAGCCCGAAGCTAACCAACTCAAGAGTCACAAATCGAAGTTTACGCTAACTCTCTCCCAGCTTTTATTTCCATGTTTGTGAAGAGGGTTGCCAAGCGAACCCTAGTTGAAAATTTTGAAGAAGCCAAAACGATAGAATTCCAGATGAAAGGATGCAAAGAAGGTCAAGCCTCTTTAGTTAATAAAGAATTTCAACCTCCTCCCAGGAGAGGACTCCTGTTGACTAGACCAATAGGGAAACAAGCAGAACAGACTCCCAATTAATCTAATGGAGACATAGAAGATCTACAACGCATGGTTAAGAAATTATCAAATGAGATCATAGAAATGAAGAGAAACATATGGGAGGGAAACCAAGGCCAAAGGCCCTACAAGCCTTTCTTTAAAAGGAACCCACTGTTCAAAGCAATTGATCCTCCCCCAACTAACTTAAATATCGTTCTAGGGAATGTAGCATCTGACTCTTTATATACTTATCACCGGGAAAACCAATCCAAAAAAGACTGCCCTCAATGGGTGAATGCCATGAATTTGACGGCCAATCAGTTTCTAAACAAAGTCTCCCTGACCGAATAGCCAAGCAGTTCGGTTATGTATGTTGTTGACCAGGAAGAGATTGATCCACTAGAAGATACAACCATGCTGATATGGGATCTTGACCTGATCATGCCTTCTGAAGACCTATTCAAGTTTAAAGTACCACCCGCAGAGGTCTCGGTTGTGCAAATGAGAAGTAGAGGTCCTCCCGTCTCAAAGGATCCTACTACCACTCAAACGTTGAGCGAAAGGTCAACTCCCAATCACTCGAAAGCACCTTTCACTCCCCGAAAGAACCCTATTAGCATCCATACCTGAGAATCACCCAAGCTGGAGTACAACAGAGTTGAAGATTTGAAGAAGTTGAAGGCTAATATATCAGTAATGGACATATGTAGAATCCCTCAACAAAAATATTTCCTGCTGCAGGATTTGAGATCAGTGGAAAACCCTACGAAAAGCAATGAGAAGCAAAGAACTCTAGCTTCCACATATCCATGAAATAAACCAACTATGAATACCTGCTCGGAAGATAGGAAGGGAAAACTGTTAGGGTCCTAACCCACACATAGGTAGAGCAATATATTCGGATGTAATAAAGGTCAATATTAATAAGGACTTTCAATAAAATAGAATAAGGCGGATGTAAGAAGACCTAATAGAAGCTTCCGCTTCTAGAAGGATCTTTCTCTAGATGATTCTCTTGATAGATATATTTAGTATAAATAAGGGTCGAGGGTATGAAAACCCTAGCTTGGAGATTATTGTAATAGAGCGCTACTCGACTAGAGGTTGCCCCCTCGAAGAGGCACGTGAACATTGCTTTCTGAATCAAAGTGTTATTTTTGTTGTTGTTCTTATATCATTTATGTGTTATTGTGGAGATTATGCTAGTTATATTACTATTATTCTACCATTTCTAGCATTTTACTTATGTTTTGCATACTTTTTATATCTTGTATATTACAAGTGGTATCAGAGAACTTTCCTTGGTAGAAATTGTGGGAAATTTGTTTTCAGGGTAGAGACGTATTCCGACATCTTTAAGCCACAGAGATCTATCGTTACGTGCATAAGCCCGCGGTTGAGGGATTCATACACGCAGGAAATACAAGTGGTTCTTAAGTGCACATCTGTTGGCCACCCTTGTAACCCCTGTTGGTACCCCTTCGAGTGGTAGTGCATTAGACAGCACCTGTGTACGGATCGGCCTAG
>JASDQU010013621.1:1599-17609 GCA_032191745.1 Picea mariana | reverse complement strand
GTTGAAGTCCCAAAATAGGTCAAACTTGACCAAGGATCTCCAAATCTTGGTCAAGGGCCAATAGGCCCCCAACACTCACCTGTGACTCATCTCGAGTCACTCTGCTCTGGGTAATTCTTCCTCAAATACCTTGAGCTTGGCTCAAGATGCTTCGACCTGCTGCTTCACCAAGGCCTCCTGCTCAGCAAACTCTTGAATAACTGCCTCATTCATAGGTCCCTCTAAGCATTGTTCTACTGAAGTGACTACTTGTTCCATCTCTGCTCCTTGGCCTTCCATATCCTCAAACAGCTGGCAAGCTTGGTCCTAGACTAGTTGTAGCCTATGAGTCACTTCCATGACTTTGCTCTGTATGGTATGGACCCGCTGCCGAGCAGTGCGTTGTTCTTGGGATCTTTTGATTCTCTCAACTACTGACAGGAGCTTCAATTGCGCCTGTGTTGTCGTCGCTTACTGCTTTGCCTCCTGGAGCTGTGACTCCAGTGTCTTCAGTTCAGGGTCCTCAGTAAGTCGCTCATAAGTCTGCGCACTTCTACTGATAAGTTGTTTACATTCCAAAGCTAAGGCTCTGATTCTCTCAACTGGGCTCCGGGAAGTTTCTTCTCTTTGGTCTCACACGTCCATTTTGGGTGCTTGGTACTGTTTGTAGCTCTAGATCTGCTATTCTCTGTTGAAGCTGTTGGATGGCTTCAGCAAGCTGTGCTACTTTATGCTCCACTGGGTCTTCCTCCTTTTTCTCTAAGCCTATCACAGAGCGAAGTGCTTTGCTGACTGCTTCTTTTACTCCAACCTACTCCACGAGCAGTTGATCTTTCTATTGTTGGATCTGCACTTTCTCCTCTTTGAAATTTTTTTGGAGGTCGTCCTTCTCCTATTACGCAACTCGGCATTGCTCTATCACTTCCTCTTGTGCTTGCTTCAGGGCCACTGTGGCTTGTTCTGTTTCTTCCTATGCACGACGAAGGTGAGCTTCGGTTGCATCGGCTATTCTGCGGAGTTGGGTAGGATCATCTCCCAACTTTGTTTCTTTTGATGGTGGGGGCACAATGGACACTGCGCGACTGGAGTGAAGGGCTTGTTGTACCGCTCGCAATTCTGCTTCAATTCTTTCACACATGGTCTCATGCTTAGCTTAATTTCTCTGCAAAATATCTTCTGAGGCATCTGATACAGTTGCAATGATGAATTCAAATTCATTGAGCATGAGCACAGTATGCAGCTTGGTCTTACTAGCTTTTGACTTCTTCCACGATGTGGGTTTCGTGGGAGAAACCTTTCTTTTGTTAGACATCTCTACATCATCAAGGGGGTTCTGTGGTGGTGTTACTTCACCTTGCTTCTGCTGGTCTTCTTTTCCATTGTTCTCTTCTTTGTCTACTTCATCATGACCTCCTCTGCTAGGTGATTCTGAAGCAGTCTCTTCGGATGCGTTGTTCAGCTTCTGTACCTCTTATGTCTTCTTCCTTCTGCTAGTTCCAGGTGTATCATGCCCTTCATGAGTGACCATCAAGATTTTGATTAGTTCAAGATCGGACAGTTTTGCGGGGTCAACAGGGATAATGAACTCTACAGGCCATTCCTTAGTTATTTCTTCTAGGTCCTCCTTTGTGAGTTTGTAATAACTTTGTAGTACTTCTTTGTGTTTTTCTCCGCGCGCAATGATATATATAAAATGTCTGTCTGTGTGGAACTTCACAAATGGCCTGAACCTATGTAGAGTGTTTGACATCATACAAGGGACATCCTCAATAGTCCTCTTTAACTGCAGGTAGTAGGTGTGGAACACCACGTTTGACTGCCATTGTTTTCCCATGTCGCTTGAATACCAGAGCGAGGTGAAATTCGCGACTAAGGGTTCAAATGTCTCTATTTTAGGGAAGGTCACACCTTCCGGCATCTCCCAAGCAATGAACATGATGAGGATCATCAGCCAACTAAAATTGAACTCATAGCTCTGATCCTGAGCTTCACGACAGTCTTGGTCTAATTGGTTAACTAAGTACTTTTCCCAGTTCATTTGTATCCCCTCCATGCATTTTCCTGTGAGGTCAACAACAAACCCTGTGATCTGTGTGGGTCTGTTCTTTCGGGCTAGCTTACCAGCAATCAACTGGAAAGCAAGGTGCACTGCGCCATTATATATGGAGGCTACCTTGTAGCCTCGCTTCCCCTTCTCCACATAGTCATAGGTATCTTTAATCTTCTGTGCCAGGGCACGGTCTAGAGCCTTCCCTAAGTAAAATTCTTGCGGGTCTGGTCCCTGCATGCTCAATCCGGTGATCTGATGGATCATTACTAGATCAACGGTGATGCGTATGTCCAGCCACAGATAGCTGCCATTGAAGCTCGATAGCAAGATCTCAATGCAAGTGTTAACTTCCTGGTGCCCTCCAAAATGGGGTATTTTCATCACGTTCACAATAGTGGACTGTGCGAGGTACATAGTCCATGGTTGGGGGATTATCCTCGACTTCTTCCCCTTCATCCTAGTCAAATACCTGTGAGGGGTGAGCATGATGAAGTTCTTGCGATCACCTAGGTTGAAGTCATNCTTATCCAGTTGTGGTTTAACTATGTGTGTCCCCTTCGGGAGGCACGCAGTGATCAAAGTGTAATCGAAGTCCCTTGGGACACTGTCATGACTCACCACACCGGCCAGAGGCGGGATGTAGTCGAGCAGGATGGGTGGGATTAACTTCACATTCACCAAGTCATCTCAATGCTTGGTTCTTTTCTTGGCCACAGCTCAGGATGGTCTGGATCCATGAGTAGTCGACAAGGAGGCTTGCACTCCTCTCATCAATGAAGCTTGAATTCCGACGGACATCATCTTCTCAGCCATAAGGTCAATTAGAAGTTCTTCGACAGAATTTTCTATGGTGCTGAGTTTTTCCGACATGCACGCTCGAGATCAGATAACTCGAGTCGATGAACAAATGATCAATGCAATAGAACAGGTAGCGAAGTCTTAGTAAACACATCACAGTAATAATGATCTCTCTTGTTGGCTCAGATACAATTCACAAAAGTGTTCTAGCGCAACAGTCGACGGAATAAGTAGACAACGATGTAACGGATCCCTCCAACAGACAAGAGGCCTTCATCAATGCAGTTATGTCCGTTACAGCTCGGTCCCAACGGTCTGATGGCGAGCTTTCTGATCATAACCGTTGTTCTAACCATTTGGGAACGTCAATCTAACGGTTATAATGCCTCCAATGGTCATCTCGATCTGCCATGGCGAAGTGTTAATCTGATCTGCTATAATATTCTAACGAAGTTCAAATTCTGGAGACCTTCCTTTTGCGAAGTCTTCTCTGTAAATTCATGTAATTTCTCCAACTTTGCTTTCTTATTGTTGAGCTTTCTAGCCTTATTTCCTGTGATCTGCATCTCGGTATTCCTCTTTCCATTATGATTCTCATCTCCTCTTGACATAGTAACTTCGCGTTGTTGACGATTTTTACTAGGGTTCAAGGGCAATACTTCTTCTCTGTCTGGGGTAGGTGCTCTACTCTCCTGTACAGACAGGTGTTTCAAGTCTTTTTGTGTTCTTTCAATTTCGACATCCATATTTCTGGTTCTCAGTAACTTCGACTGGTTTTCTTGTTCTTTTAGTAAGTGTGTTATTCTATTAGCCATGAAGTCTCTTATTTATTTCTTTTTCTGTTCTAGAGCTTCCTCTTCTTTTCTTCAAGTTTGATCTTTCTCAATCCAGGTTTTTCCTAGTAACATAGCAAATGGGGCACTGTTCTCAATAAATTTAACAACCTCAAATTCTTCCTGTGTCGAAGTTCCATGAGCACTCATAGAGGTCTGGCTAAGTCTTCCACATAGGGTTATCAACTTTCCTCTAAATAAACCTATTCCTCCCAATAAAGGAATCATAGAAGGCTTTCCCAAAATTTCCCAGGTTCTTTCTGTCATGATATTCACCTGTGTTTCCTCATCCAGAACATAGTCAATGTTTAAGTCTCCTATTCTTGTTTCTATGCACTCTTTTTCTTTGAAGATATTTGATAAGTTGATATCTCTGTGATCATTCAGGGTTTCATTCATTTGTAGTAATAAAGTCTTTGACTCTTTCTGGGGTTCTACCATGGTCTCACTTTCTTGACCTTCCTCACTGTCTTTTTGTCTCATATTCATTCTTTCAACCTTAGCAATCATTCTAGGGCAATCCAGAACTTCACGGTCCATAGCTTTACAACAAACACAACTAGGTCTTCTACCAGGGCATTCCTTAGCAAGATGCCCTGGTCTTCTGCAGCTGTAAGAAAGGGTTAATCCTCTCTTTCTCTTAAATGATCCCCAGCCTTTCTTGTACTGCATACTAGGATCATAGTAGCTAACCTGCAAAAAATTCTTCCTAGGATCCTGCATCCATTTGTTAGTCCAAACATTCTTTCTATGCATAGGAATAAAATATATTTCATTATTTCTATCAGATCTACTCATATCAAACCTTTTTTCTTCTAGTTGTGCCCTAGTTTTCAAACTAGGAAAAAATTTATCAAACATACCTAGATCCATACTCTTGAAAAAAAAAATCACTTATATTACCTTTAACATAGCAAAAAGCTTTCAGATCTTACCTCTTTTTGACAAAAAAATTCACTGATCTTACCTCTTTTCTTCATATCTAATTCCTTTCTTAGCATAGAGCTTCGCAAGTCAAGTACTACGGACTTAAAGCAACAGATATACGCACAAAGATTTATTTCTTTTCCTCAATTCCCAACAATCACAGTTTCAGGTCCCGACAACGGAACCATTTTTTGGCACAAGGGTAGACACAGTGTTCAACGCTTCAACAACACACCAACAAAACCCTAACTACCGGCCCTTTCAGCAACACCTGCAAAGCAGATGAAGTCTCACCCGAGGTAGAGGCAGGGGTGGTTGCAAGACTCAGATGTCTGCAACCTAGCTAGGACACAAATCTGTGGTTACAACACCTTAACAGAGCACTTAGCAATTGTCATTCATTAGTATTTATCCTTTGTTCACAACACAGATAAACCCTAATTACAGAGCAGTGAAGTATTCACCACGATCTAATATATTCAAGCATAAGCACATAAAAATAGATCAGATCTAGCATTCATTCATATTACTCAATACTAAGTTATCATATCATATACATCTAAACATACATTACTGCACTAAGCATAAATCATATGAACAATAAAACAACCATAATGCACAAAGCAACCACAACACAGGATATATGTGGTTCACCCCTAGCCTGGGGCTACGTCCACCAACTCTTCTTATGTTTATCGTCTTCTGTCAAGCATCTACATGCACAGGGCCACAAGATCCTACTCCGCATAGGACAGGAAATCTACATGCACTCCGCCAGATCCTCCTTCTTTGAGCTAGGTTACAACACAAAGCCTTTACACAGCCTCTTACAGTCACTTGCACTTAGCCTTGCAAGTCTCACACAATATGCACAAAGCATTTACAATTATCACTTGCACTTAGCATAACATCACATACATAGCTCTCGTGTCTAGTGTCTTAGCACTTAGCATGGAACCCTTTGCTTACATCGCCTAGCTATCTATTTATACATTACAAAAGAGGCCTAAGCATGGTTAAACCCATGGGTCGACATCCCCATACCCGTTACATAAGCCCAAACCCCCAAAAAACCCTAAACAAGGAGTCGAGATCCTGCGATCTCTGCTTTGACTTGTGCTCCACCTTCGACAGCCTGTCGAAGTCCCAAAATAGGTCAAACCTGACCAAGGATCTCCAAAACTTGGTCAAGGGCCAACAAAAACTATGCAGTCCTTTTTCTGACAAATCAATTTCGTGAGGAAATTCACTCCCGATTTCGCGGAAACTATCAAACCCTTACAAAAGATGATTCGCAAAGATGTCGAATTTAAGTGGGATGATGAACGAAAGGATGCTTTTAGCAACATCAAAACTGCTATATTTTAAGCCCCCGTGTTACGAAGTCCGGATTTCAATAAATATTTATTCCTTTATACTTTCGCCTTCGACCAATCGTTAGAGTCGGTATTGACACAGAATGATGATGACAACAATGAGGCCCTAGTGTCGTTCATGAGTACTAACCTCCAAGGAGCCTAACTAAATTATCTTGTCGTAGATAAACAGGCTTATACAGTTTATAAAGCGGTAAAACACTTCAGGTCTTACATCCTCAAGAACCACACCAAAGTAATCGTGCCTCACCCTACGGTCTGATCCCTATTCACTCAACAGGAAATGGGGGAAAGAAGAGGGAACCGGATGGCAATAGTTCAAGAATTTGATCTAGGTATAAAACTTGTCAAACTAGTTAAAGGGAAAGGGTTATGCAAATTTGCAGTCAAAGCCCAAGACCAAGTAAATGAAGATTCTGGATGGAAGAATGAAATGGCACTATGGTGTGGTGAAGTTTCATACATTTACCCAGGACAAGAGTCTTGGTACGAAAAGCTAACTCATCTCCTACATCATGGGACTTGTCCAGAAAATCTCAACCCTAGGGAAAGGAGAGCTCTCAGGTTGAAATCTGCACAATATCGCCTCATAAATTCGGTATTCTTCTGGGTTAATTATGATGGGGTACTATTAAGATGTCTCGAACATGAAGATGCAGACAAAGTTCTGAGGGAGCTTCATGTTGGCCCTATCGGTAGACATTTTGTAGTACCACTCCTCATAAGATACTGAGTGCTAGTTATTATTGGCCCACCTTGTTCAAGGGCGCTCACACCTATGCTAGAAACTGTAAAATTTGTCAAATAAGCGTCGGGAGGGCAAAGAAAGCAGCAGTTCCACTCCAACCAATGACTGTCTCTAGGCCTTTTGAGCAATGGGGGTTAGACATCATAAGAGAAATTACACCCAGTTCTTCAAAACAACACAAGTACATTCTTACTGCCACCGATTACTTCACGAAATGGGCAGAGGCCATCCCTCTAGCTCATGTAAACGAGAGGGTGGTGATCCAATTCATAGAACAACAGCTAATCACAAGGTTTGGTTTCCCTTCTGTCCTGGATTTTGATAATGCAGCTTATTTTTATTCCGCCCTATTGACAGATTTTTCTCTAAACAAAGGAATCATAATTAGGTACTCTACAAATTATTATTCACAAGGAAACGGGGTGGCAGAATCAACTAATAAGAACCTAGTGAGAATATTAAAGAAGACGGATGCAGAAAACCAAAGAAATTGGCATAATCTACTCCATAACGCTCTATGGGCCGATAGGGTCACACCCAAGGAGGCTATAGGAAATTCCCCGTACTTTTTGGTTTACAGGCAAGAAGTCATTCTCTCAAATGGGATTTATCTTCCATCTCTTCAACTAGCCCAAGATTCCAGCGGGGAACCTTCATTGGTCATACAACAAAGAATTGACACTCTACTCATGCTAGAAGAAGAGAGAGAAAAGGCTAAGTCAAAATTCCTATCTCATCAACAGACAGTAAAAATATGGGTTGATAAGCATAAAGCTAAAGAGAAGAATTTTGAAGTAGGAGACTTAGTCCTAAAATGGAGAAGACCAAACGGGGCTAAAGGCAAACATTCTAAGTTTCAAAATCTATGGCTCGGACCTTTTTAGGTGGCTGAGAAGATTGGGGCAGCCACTTATCGGTTACAGAATCTAAGGGGGGAACCTGACGCCCTCCCAGTAAATGGCCAAGCCCTAAAACAATATTTCCAATAATAATAATAAAAAATAAAAAAAAATGAAAATGTTTTGTGTTTTGTATGAGTGTTTTCATGATTGCGAAATGCATTTTTTGTTGTTGTTTTCTTTTGCTTTCAAAATTTTGCGTTTTTGAAGGTTGTGTTCAGTGAGACAATGGTTGACCTTAAATCATGCGACATAACCAACTCTATTTCTAACTCATCGCTCACATACAAACACAAGAAGCATTGAGGAACTTTTGGTTGCTTTAAGGAGTCCTCTATCTAACCTACGCAAATGAACAACTTTGGAGAAATGTCAGAAGTGTCTGCTTAAGTGGTTTGGTAAGACCTTAAGGGAAAGAAGGAAAGCTGGAAAGGACTACATGAACCCCGAAGACAAAGCTAGCAAAGGATCCACCTTAACCATCTCACTTTTCAAAATAAACAGACGTCATCCTCTCCCACTCGCTCAGGGAATTTTGTCGAGATAAAATTGACATTATCGAAAGACTAAACAGTAGGAGAGGGTATGCAGATATCTCTGCTGGGGCTATGGGCGCTCGCTGGCAGCGGAGAAAGGTCTGTGATGTCGGGGTGACTCCGTTGGGGCGATGGATGCTCGCTGGCAGCGGAGCAACATCGAAGCAAGTGGGTAAAGGTAACTAAAGGCTCCATGCCATTGAATTCTTTACTAGACTTCTGTAAAAGGGGGCATGAATCAGGGTTACAGGAATCGAAGGAGGAATAAAGGTTAAGAACCCCACAGGCAGATCCTGAAGCATCAACCGGGGAATTTCAAATGCAAGGGTGAACGAAGCTCTAATTTAAAACCAATAAAGGTTCTCTACTAGATTTAGCATCAACCGAGCATGAAGGAGGAACAGAGATTCTACTTTCACCCAGTAAGTTGCCATTTGTTGAGCACTCAACACACCCTAAAAAGTCTATGTACAGTTTTACTTTTTGGGTACCACTTGATCTTTTGCACTGTCTTATTCTACTTCAGTATGAAAATTGTTGCCTTTGCTTATCATTTTATTTCTCAATTAAGTCTATCAAAGTTGGCTTGAGTATGCGAAAAACCATAACTTAAAAGACTAACATTTGAATTAAAGAATCGAAAATCAAAACTTTTTCCCAACGCGCTTAAGAAATTCGACAACGGAAATAATTAGAGGTAACAAAAATTGCTCAAGAGAACCAAGGTAGCCGAGCGCCGATCTTCATCGGCGTCAGCAGACGGGAGTTTTTATTATGCTACAGGCATCACCAAAGACATTGTCGATGACCGATCCCTTCGGCATCGGCGAAATTCTAACGGAGTAAGCGCTCACGAAGAAAGAAATGATATCGCCAATAGCCAACTTCTAAAATGTTTTTTCAGCATCGGGAGTTTTCAAGGACGATAATCTACAAGGGAACTATGCGATGGAACTGTCTCTGAAATCCGATCCCCAATAACTATCAGCATCGGTGATATTTTAGAAGGATAACTTGTATAGATCATGATAAGTCAATCCTCGATCATTGACCCTGACACCTTTCGGCCTCAACAATCCCAAGTTTATCTTAATACACGTCTCTTGTTGAAAGACCCGACTCCGACTGAGAAATACAGCCAAACCACCTGTCCTATTTTTCCATCTGTCGTTGCCTGAGTAGTTAGACATATGATCTAGTTTTTCCTAAGTCGTTACTAGCTCCTGAGACCCACATTGCATCCTAAACCAGTTTTTCCACGTCAGCATCATACGACGAAATCAATCGGCGTCGAAGGTTTTCTCTGAAGGATGCCTATAGGAACATATACAAGGATATCACCGATTCCCAATCTGCCCACCAAGAAAGCAACGTGATGGGACGTTTTAACTCTAAAATACAATGGATCTGAAGCATTTAAAGAACTAATTCATTCCAAAATCCTACATTAGTTGTTAATTTGTGAGCGAATCAAAAGGACCATTTGAACGTGTCAATACAATTGATCACCCTCCGCTCCTTTGTTGTCAACCCACGTAGAATTTATTTGCAGAGATTCGGTGGTAGGTTGTTTTGAATTTCACTCGTTACTCGAATTAACTGGTTGATACGACTGGTAGGATCTCTCCCGTTAAATCCTCTTGATTCATTGTAAACAAGACTATTATGTGCACAAAGAAGTCTGGAACATCCAGAGGAGTGAGACGAACAATCCGGGGAAAGCTTCCAAGGTCTAGTGAGTATTAAACTACAAGTTTAGCAAGAATTAAAGGTATGTATCGGTCTATGGATGTTTTATGCTTCATTTCTTTCATTTTATCCGATGTTACTATGTACACATGCCTAAAGGATCGTTTTGGGTTGCAGGAGCAATGCTACCGAAGAAACCTACCACCAGGAAATCTCCAAGAGCGCTGAAGCTACAGGAACCAGAGGTGGGAGAAGTTTCCTCCCCAACGGTTGCAAGACAATTGGAATTTGCTCCAAAGCTGGTGCCCGTCATCAAAACAACCACCAAGAAGGCTTTCATTCAGCCCCCGGCCTTTGGAGACATAGAGGCGAGCATTGAGACCAAGATAGTATTCCCACGCTGGGAATAACTTTTCAAGAAAATCAATCAGGAGGAATTCCCTGAATATACCCCGCACAACGATCCCGATACGAGAAGACTCGATGATGAAGTCCTCTCGAATGTCCAAAAGGCGTATCTGCACATGGTGGCGAGTAGGACTTCGGTATTCCCCTACATAGAACTCCTGAAATGGCTTATCGATCACACTAACACACAAATATGTTTGATTAATGACGACAATGGTAGATGTGTCGGGGTTTTCCTCCAAGTGGAAGTGCAGAATTACTACAAGCTCAGAGAGCCGGAAGAATGACTAAACATTGATTTTGTTGTAAGATTTTATGAGAAACACGACACGAACAAGGTGATGGTGTCGTGGTGGAGAGAGGATAAAAAATTCACCAATCAGACCTCCGACTGGCACCCGACAGCCAATCTAAGAGAGTCATACATCTATCTAATGGCCAATTGCATGGGGAGAAAGACTACTCCAGGTTTTCGAAGGCTTGGATGCCTCTAGCTTATAACGTAGCCATCTCTGAAATAGGTTTTAACTGGGGTTCCATCATCTCCAAACAGTTGAGCACTTGCATACGACAGGCTCAGACGCTGAAAGAGGGGGAAACCCCTTCCTTCTACATGGATTTTTATCTATTGGACGTCATCTGTGCCAAAAATGTCTTTTCCAGAATGAACTTGAGTTGGCACACCTTTGAACTCTTGATCCATGTATATTTCGACATCTTGTCACACGTATTTATTTTTTGATGTTGAAGAAAGAGTGCCCAAGGCTATCGGATGCATCCAAAAAGGTTGAATCAAAATTTGGCCACTGGTATCTGGATGAGCGCGATACCTACATCAGGTTTTTTTGCGCCACCGAAGCACCCCATCTGTTACCTGTATATATCCCCGATCGACTAGTAATAGGGGAAATTTGTTATCATCCCATTCTGCAAGGTTACAATTCTACTTTGGTAAAATATAATAAGAGAGCCTTCATACCCTATGGATTTCATATTGGTTTATACATGGTAAAGGACACCATGTAGGCCAAGCAAGAAGGGTTAAACCAATTAGATTTTTTATTCCAGACTAGTCATTTTTGCAATCAAGACCCAAGGGTCTGGTCCTGAAGCATGCATCACAGGTATCATCATGTTGGCCATATGCCCATGACAGGTTTGAGGATGAGATCTTCATCGAAAATGCTCAAAAATGGGATGAGGTGGTGGCAAGGATGGCTGACCCTAAGGCAACCAGGTTCAAGTCCCGAGAAGAAAGGATAGCATCTAAATCAGTCGAAGAAGTGGAAGCTCCCCAGGAAGCCACCGAAACAGCAGAGATTTCTCAGGTAACTCCGGTGCAAAATAGGATTTTTCTTGAGGCTTGGGATGCAATGGAGAGAGAGGCACTCATGTATCAACATGCCCAGAAGATAATGAAATAGATGCAAGATAAGCCGGACCTTGTCAGAATGCCAAGGGTTCCGATTGATAGCCCAGAAGAAAGCCCGGCGGGGCCAAGCGGTCCTGATTTCATAAACCTTGATAACATCAATGGGTCAAATGACCCTGAATCCACAATGCCATGGGCCGGATCGCCAGCAGGTGTGACGATTCAATCAAAGACAGGTCAGGTATCAGTGGAAACAAGCGTGCCTAATCCTTTGAGCGCATTTATAAATATATATAGTGACGATGAAATCCCAGAGGCATCTATCAGGACCCCTATGCATGTCCAAGAAGAAAAGGAACCTGAGAAGACTTCTTCTCTTGATCCCATGGTCCAAACCCAGGAGGTCCCTCAAAAGGAAATAGAGCCTGAATGCGTTCCCAACACAAAGAGGCCTGATGCACCAGAGACCCGAGCAGACAATCTAAAGGACAAGTCCGAACCGGGTTAGCCAAAGGAAGGTTCCCCGCAAAAGGAAATCGACGTTTCAACAGCTGATGAACAAGTAAGTATCGAGTATTTTCCCGACGTCTCTATTCCACTCAATACTCAAATCCCCGACAAGTAACAGATAGATTTTGGGCCCTCGAAACACAATGAGGAAGTTCAAGGACCCAATCATGAACAAGTATACACCACCGAAAATATGGGAAACACACTCACATGGGATGATCAGCAGATACCCGAGCATGTGGATGCGGTAGCCGATATTTATGTGATCTTCTACGATCGAAAGAGGAAAGACATCGTCCAAATAACCACAAAGAAAAGGAGTATCGCGTTGGATCACTCCATCCTCATCACTACAAAGGATAATTTGATAAACACAGCAAATGCTCGAACATCGGAGCTCCTCAGCGTGGGGATGGTGATCTTGGATGCCACCCTGGATAGAGCCAAACAAGATGAAAAGGAGTTGGCCACCGCCATGAAGGAACTAGAACATTTGCTCCACCTAGCTGAGTACTATCAGGGTGCCACTTAGATAGTGGTATACCTAAGAAACGAGTTTGAAGAAGCTTACAACCAATTCACAAAAGAGCAACACCTTTTTACTGCAAAGATAGTTGAGCTCTAGGAAGACATGCTCATGGCACTCGCAACATGCAAGGATATGGAGCGATAGTATGAAAGGGCGCAACAAGCCGTAGAGAGAATCAAATATATTGATGCAGTTCAACAAGGCCGAGATAAAGAAGAACACCGCATCCAGATGTTGGGCAAAAGCAGTCTTGATCGCATGAAGTGATCAGCCGAGTATTGGGCTAAGATGTCTCAAGACTCACACTGAGAAGTTCAAGTGCAATGGGCCAAATGCGAGAAACATTGGGGTAAAATCAACAAAGCAATGAAGGATATCGAACTCCCCTAGTTTGGAACACCCCACGACTTCGTTGACTTGTGAGACATAGTCGAATCGCATACCAAGAAAGATTCACTATGGGCTAAAGAGCTAGCAAAGGTGACCGACACAGCGCCAGGGCAAGTGCAGTGATTTATGGAACATATGATTAGAGCTCAGACTATGCTACATCAATTAAACACTAGTCTGGTGAAGTACCGGGCGCATGCGGTAGAGGTCAAAGGAATTTACGTGGCTCCAATGGAACAACACAGATTTCCATGGGTTCAAACCTGCTAAGAGTTGTTCATCAGTTGGTCAGAGTATGAGAAAAGTCACCCTTTAAAGTGATATCTTGAGTTGATTGATAAAGAAACTGTTATAAGAGGACGCCACGTGGCGAATTTTGTTTTGTTCAAACTACACTTAGTCGTTATTTTTAGTTGAATTTTATATTATAAATAAGAACATCGGCCAATTAGTTAAAGGTTGATGGTTGTTCCAAGAAACTCTTATGTTTTGGTTTTGTTAAGAACTATTTCCGAGCTACCTTTAATAGAGAAGCCCTGCTGGACCAGAGACAAGATATATTTTCATCAAATGCATGTGTGATTGGATGCGGAGAAGAATTATTTCTTATCTCGTCTAGTGAATGGATGTTGTAATGAGTAAGAGCAATTAATTATGTTGTCAAGTTATCTGGTGCAATTTTTTGTTGTTCTTTGCTTTAATGATGTAGATGAATCGTTGTGTTATTATGTGATGGATGATTAAGTAGGTGAATTATTTTGCTTGCCATTGTTTTATCACATATGTGTTTTATTTCTGATAATTAGTATCTTAGACAGTAATTGGATGCTCACATGGTTAATGTATTAGTACTAGGCCTGTGGTATAAAATTGCCGTCTGCATGCTTGAGTAGCGGGTTATCCCAAGCTCAGCAACTTCCCCAGTAGTTAAAACTTAATCCTGTTTGTTGCCAAGTTGGTTTATACCGGCTTACATCTCATATCGGTCCCACCCAAGAGAAAATACAAAAAGAGATAGTCCAAACTGAAGGAAGAGCCTTCACAAGAAAACGTAAAGCCCATCGATAAATTGGTTGGATCGCAAGATCTAGAGAACCATTCCACTATTAAACGTTGTAGAGTCTAATTGGGCCTCGGTGGCGGGTTTGGTTCCTACTGTTGAATCAAGGGATCTAGGACCCATCAACAGAACCCAGGGTTCCCTAACCTTCATCGAGGAGTTACAAGTATGCTTGTTCAATGTAATTTCATCAAATTTCCCCAACACATTCTTTACTATCAAGTATTTTTCATTTCGAGTATTTGGTTTTTTTGTGCAGGTACTCATCAACAAGCTTACAACACTTTCTAGTTATGGTCATTCTATGGCCCCTTCAAGTATATGTTTCGAAATTGGCATGTAGTCACTCCCTCTATGAATAATTTCATTTACTAGTGTCCTCCCTCAACATCTGCCTCTAGGATCACAATACTCGGTACCATAACAATTCACCTAGCTCCACTTTGCAAGGTACAATATGTATTATGCAGAGCATAAACATAATTATTATGACGAATACTAGCATAAAAAACAAAATAGAGAACAACAACACCATAAATGATACCTTTATTGATAGACCAAGTTCACTTGCCTCTTCAAAGGGGAAACCTCTAGCAAAGCATATCTTAATTACAAAATAACTCTCAAGACAAAACTTCCCATTCTTTCTAGTCCTATTTATACTATTTATATCTTCTAGAGAACATTCTAGAGGAAGATATTTTTAGAAGCAAAAGCTTCTATTAAGTCTTCTTACATTAGACATGTTCACATTATTACATATGTATTATTTACTAATGTTGACCTTTATTACATAGAAAACATATTACTTTACCTACTTGAGGGGTTAGGGAGGTTAGGTCCCTAACGTGCTCTCTCCTTGAAAACAACCTTATCCTCAAGGCTTGAGATGGGGAAATTGTTCCATAATGGAAACCAACTCCCAGGTGGCATGTTCTGGTGGTGTATACTCCCACTGAATTAAAAATTCCTTGATGTTGCATTGACGGAGATGGCACTCATGGTGGTCCAAGACTGCTTGATGTTGCAGCCAAATGGAGCCTTCTTCATCCAATTCAAGGAGACTTCTTTGAGCATGGCCCTTAGTTCTGATCACTTTCTTTAAGCAATAGACATGAAAAATAGGATAAAGTTTAGACTGACTGGGGAGAGCTAAGTTGTAAGCCGCGAGCCCCACATGCTTGAGAATTGTATAAGAACCATAAAACTTGGGAGAAAGTTTCTAACATGTTCACCTTTGATTGAAGTTTTCTTATATACTTGCAAATGAAGAAACACCCAGTCCCCTTTAGCAAAATGACGTTCTAAAAGACCCTGGTCGACTTGTTGCTTCATGCAATTCTGAGCCATGGCCAAATTTTCTTTGAGGGTACGCTACGATAGGTTGGAATCTAAGTGTGTTTTTGATGTTTTGAACCTTGGATACATCGAGCAGGTAGGATATACCAGATAGTGGATTTTTTACTGTAGACCACTTCAAAGGGATTCATACAAGTGACAGCATGGTAAGATATGTTGTACCACCATTCAACTAGTGGTAACCCCTGATCCCATTGAGTTTTTTTGTCATACGCAAAAGGTCAAAAATATGTTTCCAAGTACTTGTTGATATTAGTTTTTCCATCCATCTAGAGATGATAGGTCTGTTGGATTACTAAGAGGGGCGGTGAATCAGTAATAGCGTAATTATAATCCATTTTCTTCAATTGTTATGTCAATGTAGAATTATTATCCAATAATGAGCAGTAAGAAATAAACAATCACATACATACACAGTACACCAGTGTTTTACTTGGAAACCCAAATAGGGAAGAAACCAGATAATGCTTTTTCTTATATGTCTTGAAGAATTACATTCATTGGAAGCACCAAATTCCTTTGTTTTCCAGCTGCAACTGGAAGGAGG
>JASDQU010013620.1:80830-93733 GCA_032191745.1 Picea mariana | reverse complement strand
TTTTTTTTTTTTTTTTTATGTTTGAGGCTATTTTGGGGGTTTTCCATGACCTATCCAACTTCTATCATGGATATTTTATGTTTTTAGGGGATTTGGGGGTTTATGGAAACATGGTTTCCTCATATAGGAAGGCTAGTGCTACCTCATTAATAAATCATAACTCACACTTGTGGAGAATCATCAATAATTGTCCTCTTTTACTATCTTTTCATTATGGAGTACTTATGTGCACCTTTGGAAGATTGATCTAGTGGATACTTTTCTTGTTTAGGTGGATGTTTCATGAAGCTAGGGTTTCTTCATGTATAGTGAATTGGCCTAGTAAGTGATATTTTCCATGTATTTGCATTTTTTTCATGGTATTTATGTGAATTCTTTATCAAAGTGGTGATAAGTTTCATGTTATATTATTTCCTTGAATAATGTTTTCTAGAAACCCCAGAGAAGGATTGTAATTGCTCATAGCCTTTCCTTGTTTTATCCATATTAATTTTGTTGAAGCATACAAGGCCAATATTAGGGATTGCAGGTGGGCATCCCTCTAACCTTGTATTTGTGGTTGCAATCCAAGGTTTATGAGTGGATAAACTCTAGGGTTTGACCTAGTTCCACTTGATCTTGTGCTAGGTGCTCTAGAAGTAGGATGACACCTAGGGTTTATGAGTGGATAAACTCTAGCGTTTGTTTTCTTAGAAGGTTTGACCTAGTCTTACGATTGGATAATCCTAGGGTTTTATCTTCAATTCTTCCTTTTATTTTAGCATCCTTTCAAGTTGTTGTACTAACTCAATATGCCTAAGGACTTAAATAAGACATCGGTATTTCTATTATTACAAGTAATTACAAGCCTTAGTTTAGCTTCTCTTCCCCAAATGACATAGGTTTAGCTTAAGGTTTGCGTTGGATTTGAATTGTTTTATCATTTATAGCCTATTGTCTTGCATATTATCTTAGATTGTCATCTAACATCGTCATTTCCACATTTATTGCATTTTCATCCATTAGTGATTGTCATATTGCATCTAATTGACATAGTTTAATGATCTTTCTTGCAAGTAATCATTAGTATATGATTTGATAGTCTTTGATTAACATTTGGTAATTACTCCATTGCATTTTTAGTTTAAGGATGATTTACTACTATTTTTGTAAAATTGGTATGGTTGAAGTGTATATCTCTTGTTCCAATTTTAATTGCAACAACCTTTTTTCTCTTTGATAGCTAGTGGATCAACCCTTTTTTATTTTTTTATTATTAGTTAGTGTTTGGCGGAATTTTATTTACTTTTCAATAGACAACATTGGTTGTCATATCCCCTCCCCCAACTACACACACATAGTCACTTTTCCTTGTTTAATTTACCTTAACCTTACCCATAACATTGACCTAGCTAAATCAAGCATCCAAGATATGGGTCTTAGAATTGTCTTCGATTTCTATAGGATCCCTTGAGGTGTCTAGGGGAGCATCCCTTGTGCTGGATCTTATATTCTTCACTAAAACAAGGGAATTACTTGCTTAGGTGATAGTGGAAATTGCTTCCATATTTTACACTATTTTAGTATCTTGTAAAGGTTTTTCACAAGTGTTAGATTTTGTGATAAAATTTTAGCACCATTGCTAGGGATAATTGATTCATTATTCCTGCGATATTAAAATTCTATGCTTCAACATTTACTTGGTAATCTTGTCTCAAAGAATTTATTACTTAGATTTCCTAGCAACTCCATTAAGGGTAGAATCCCTTTATCGTACCTTGACAATATTTGTCTAGAAAGATCATCTGCGGACTCCACAAAACCCAAGTGTTGAAAGAAATAATAAGAACCTATGAAAACATGTAGGATAAGGTACCCTAGTAACCATCTAGTATCCCAAAAGGGTCTTTGACCATGGGTATCCAATATTTTTAAACCTTTAGATATGTAGCACACCTAACCCCCTAAAACCTACTTAGTCTAGTGGGATGTCAAAATTCCTCTTTCCACTATGACTTTGATCTCATGTCTTAGCACCATCGGTAAGAACATACTAAAGTGGAATGTTCCTTTGGCTTTCTATGCAGTCTAAAATGGGTTCCATACCTATCAAAATGGCGTCCTAAGGTCTTACAAGATTTCCCTTCCCCACATCCTCCATCCTATGTGGCTACCACATGGAATCCATGTCACCTGCATTGATAGACAAGTTATTGTGTGAGTTGGTGTGGTAGTGAAATTTCTCAGACACATCATGCTCCCATAACAATCATTTTTCACAATCATATACACAATCTAGGAGATTAACTCACCTATATTAATGGATGTGACTCACTCATCTTAGGTTAAATCAATGGTCGGTGGTGAATCAAACTCTCCCTCGTTGGGAATAAAGGGTGCATAACCCAAACCTCATCTCCTGATCCATTCTTTCTAGTACCCTCACTCTCGACAAATCCTATTATCAGGAACTAAGGAAAGCAACAAATCTTGATTCACTTGGAACCTTCAACCACATGAAAATTAGTGGTCTTACCCAGATCTTTTAGTCGCTCTCCAGGTGGGGTCCACAAATATATTTATGGAAAATATCTTGTTGGGTGGAATCCTTGATTAGTCTATGTTCCATGTCCACTTGGGATCTATTCATTAAAAAATACTTCATTTCACAACATCGTGGTTTCTCTGAACAATTGTTTCCAAACTGGAATTTTCTGACGGATTCAATGATCATTAGATTCCCACATATAATGATCATGGATATATCATATCTCAAACCCACTCTATAGTTAAAAAACCTCACAACTTCAACCAATGTATCCTATCAGGAAGGATCCAAAACAAGATCAATGGCTTGGATCCCATCGGATGACTCACTGACAGATGTATGGCTCTAGTCATCTCGGACCTTCACCTTAAATATTTATTCATTAGAAGTTATTTCCACTCATTCTCCACATATATTCCTGAACACCAAATTTATGAAAATATTAGTGGATTAACTCATGATGAATCTACAGTCCAGATCTTGTCGGTCTAACCTCCCAATAAATTGATATATTTCATTGAATCAAAACTTTCCCATTAGAAAGTTCACCTTGGAAACACTATAAGGTTTTCAGAAAGATTCTCCTTGTGAAATAATTTCTCTAAAGCCCATTTCTATGATGAATGGTCGAGATCCATTTTCTACATCAATTCTATGACTAACATTCTCTCGTGGTTTAGTCGGGGATTTCAACAAGGTTAGAGGGCGTAACAAGGCAAACAAACTCTTCACCTTCTTGGCATTGCTGCTAGGTTTTTAACCTTGACTCTTCAAACTTTTGGCCCTCACCCTCAACAAATAGGAGATTCCTTCTAGTGACCCCTAAAGTGATGATTTTCTCATCCTACAAACTTTCCATTCAACGACTTAGGGAAAACTCAGGGTTACATGCCTCCCTCAAACCTCTCAGTCACAGTTACCACAGACAATCAATCAATCCTTGGAAGAACCCCATGTAGAAACATTATTCAAATTTTAGCATTAAAATCAACATGTTAATACTTCCTTTCACAATAAAATACAATTCATATTCATTTAAAAAATAGTTGGTTGATACATTTAAGATACACTTATTTGTTTCAAGTCAAACTTAAACCTGCCAACTGACTGATGGTGAATTCCTTTCCACCCAACCGTAGGCTTTCCTACACTTTTTATTTCTACATCAAGCCACCCATTTTCTAGGCCATGATACCACCAAGGGACTCTCATAAGTTGTATTTTAGGTTAAGGATTTGGTCAGGAAGCTTACTCTCCTTCACTACATTGGAAACAATAGAAATACCCTATTCCCACTGAGCCCAAGGCATCCAAAATCTTACTAGGTGCCTTCCCATCCAAATTTCCTCCATACAAGAGAGTCCCTTCACTTCTACATAATCCCTCAGTTCCCTCCCCTTAACAGTGTCGGTTTGTTTCTAGCATGTACCAACCCATGACCCCCTTTTTTCTCCGGTTTGTATCAAGGTATTCTCTGATCCAATGTTGACCATCAGTGTTCTGGGAAAGCTTCCTATTTTCATCACAAAAAGCTTCCCATATTTCTTTGCTCAGGTCTAGCTCGAGTGCTCTCTGTCCAACCCTCTTGTTCATTCGTGATACCATGATCCTTCTGTGTCCTTTTTTCTCCTACCTCTCCTTTTTTGTATACCTCTTCCTTTCCAATCCATAAGATTCTTTTTCCTCCCCTCAGGTTCATCGACTTTCTTTTGTCAAAATAATCCCTAGGTTCAAGCTACCAAATCAAAGGGGAACTTCTAGGGTACTCCTGACTAACAAATTCAGCTGATCGAGTATGTTTTCTGTAGGCAGTAATAGTTTCCCCAACCATCTGATATAATACCATTAACTGGTTATCTTGTGAACATGACGAAAATGGTACTTTAGACAGGATGGTCATTAGAGGTTATGCAGGTGTAGGTTGGGTTTCTCATAAAGCTTCCTAGTTTCTTCACAAAAGACTTCCAATTTTCCCCTCACCAAATCCCACTCATGGTATCATGGACAATACTACAAGGCTTCCTCTTAGTCAGCTGATAGGTGTTTTCATTAAACATAAAACACAATTACAATGTTCATCAATTACAATTAATGAAGTCATAATCATAGTTACAAAATTGGGAAAATGGGGTGTTACATTCCCCTCCCCCTTAAGGAAACATTGTCCTCGATATTTTTAACACCATACACATAGTTTATATAGAAAAAAATGGATATGTCATCTTCATGGCACCCTCTCGTTCCCATGTGGCCTCATCTACTTCAAAGTTATTCCATTTCACCTTGACCTTGACAAAGTTTCGGTTCTAGAGAAATGTCTCTTTACTGTCCAGGATGTATTGAGGCTCGAGTTGGAATTCTCTCTCTGGTTCCACCTGTATCACAGACCAATCAATAATGTGATTAGAATCATGAATATATTTATTTAATACATATACATGGAACACATTATGATATTTAACAATAGTTGGTAAATCAAGTTTGTATGTCATCGATCCCACTCTTTCCAGGACTTCAAACGATCCAAAATATAGGGGTACTATCTTGGCACAAGTTCCCATTACTAGGGAGCTCCTCTTGTGTTTTAATTTGATATGCACATGATATCCCACCTTGAACTACTTGTGAGTTCTTTTTCTATCTGCATATATTTTCTATTTGACCTAAACCACTTTTAGGTTTTGCTTTATTTTTCTCACTTCTTGTTCCATCTCTCTCAACAGGTCTAGTCCAAGTGTTATCATGTTCACTAGATTGTCCCAATTGATTGGAACTTTTCACTTTATACCATAAAGAACCTCAAATGGGATCATCTTTAGTAATTATTGATAACAATTATTATACGAAAACTATACTAGAGGTAGAAATTATTCACATTGCTTGGGATGATGTGGGACATGCATCCTTAAAATATCTTCCATCACTCTATTTACCCTCTTGGCATGTCCATATATTTGAGGATGGTAGGTTGTGTTGAATACTAATTGTGTTCCAAATCCTGTAAATAATCCTTTCCAGGAATTCAAACTGAATTTTTCGTCTGTATCTGAAATAATGGTCTTGGGCATACCATGCAATATAAAAATTTATTTTATAAAAATATCAACAACATCTATACATTAAAAGTGGAATTAATTGGAATAAAATGATTTTCCTTGATTAGCTTATCCAACACTACCATGATTTCATTGTGTTTCCTAGTTGTTCTTGGAAATCCTATGATAAATTCCATGGAGATGATCTCCAAATTCCATTCTGGAATTTGTAATGGTTGCAACAATCTTTTCGAGTGTCTGTGTTCAAATTTGACCTGTTGACATTCCAAGCATTTGACAATGTATTCTGAAACATCCTTTTTCATTCTTGGACAATAATAGTATCCTTTCTATTGTTATGATCTTCTAATAACCAAGATGAACCACATAAGGTCTCTTATGAAACTCATCCATTATGAGGTTTTTCATATCCATTGAAGTAAGTATATACAACCTATTGTTATACAATAACAACCCATCTACTGTGATATGGTATTCCTCATGAAGTTTTCATTTTTGTCTCTTGCTGCAAGATTTGTTTTACCAGATTAAAATGATCATCACTTTTCACATGAATTTTGATTCTCTATTTGATGTTAGACTTACACATGTTTGTCGCTACTAGGTGCATTGTCTTTACACTTCGGTTGAGTGCATCTGCCCCTCAATTTTCCTTTCCTTTTATATGTTTGGTATCGAAAACAAATTCATTGATTAGTGGCATCCACTTGGATTTTCTAGCATTCAACCATGGTTGATTAAATAGATACTTCATTCCAAAATAATGTGTCATCAAGACAAATCTTCTTCCAATCAGGTAATGTCTCCACATATTTAATGCGTGCACAATGGATGCAAGATGCAAGTCATGAGTGACATATTGTTTCTCATTCTCATTTAATTTCCTTGACTCATAGTAAATCACATGTCCCTCTTGCATAAGAACTCTTCCAGGTCCTTCCTTGCAAGCATCAATATATACTAAGAAATTTTTTTTAGGGTCTGCAATCTTTAAGACAAGGGAATTAATAAATATTTGTTTCAACTTCGAAAAGTTGGTCTCACATTCTATTGACCATACAAAATTCATTCCGCAATAAAGTAATGGGATGATAAATCTTGGAAAATCCCTTAATAAACCTCCTATAGTATCCATCTAGTCCCATAAATGACCTTACCTTAGATACATTTTGAGGGGATGGAAAATCCATGATTGCCTTAATATTTTCAGGATCTACAACCACTCCTTCCAAAATTGTGTGACCCAAATATTGGATCTCCCCATGGAAGAAGTCACATTTGTTATACCTGGTGTATAGTTGGTGATCTCTTAGCACTTACCTAAGATGATCCTCATGATCTTCCTTGGTATTGGAATATACCAAGATATCATCTACAAACAAAAGGATGGACTTGTTCAAATAATTATTGAGAATGTTGTACATCAAACACATAAAGGTGGTTGGTGCATTTGTAATCCCAAAATGCACCACCACAAATTCATAGTGTCCATTTCTCGTTCTAAAATATGTGTTGTGGATGTCTTCATCTTTAATTCTGATTTAATGATATCTAGATATCAAGTCAATTTTAGAAAATACTATAGCTCCTCTGAGATGCTAAAAACGATCATAAATCCTAGGTCATGGGTACTTTTTCTTGATGGGCATCTTGTTTAATTGTCAATAATCGATTGTTGGCACCCTAATTTTTGGGTTAATTCATGCATGCACACAAACAAAGTTGTGCACCATCATTCCAAGTTTTGTGCACACTTCTTCCAAGTTTTTTAGGTTCCCATTCTATTTTTGTGCATGCCTAAGATAAATGTGCCAATAAGGACAAGAAGTATGTACTGAACCGAGTTTTGATATTGCGTGCCAAGTCCAAGATATGGAATATACACACAGGTCCAATTTTTTTCAGTAACACCAGAAAACAAGAATCCTTAGGCTAGAATCAAGAAAATAATCATTGAGAAATATTCTCAAATGATTAATACCAAAAACATAAGGGAACATGGAGCTAACAAAAAATGAGTTGGCAAGGTAGTTAATATTTCCTTGATCCCAAAAGGCTACGTGGACTAGATGAGTTGATCGAAGTGTGCAATGAATTTTTTCAGTAGAGTGAGTGGAACAGAGAAGAAAGAGACAGATCTCCAGAGTAGAGAAAGATATAAAAGGAAGCAACAAAATAAAAAATAGAGTTAGATGGTGCGAGAGTTAGACACTCGCATAGAAGATTCATTGAGTTTTGTGTGTCGAAGCTCACTCCGAGCCTTTGTAATGTTGTAATGCTTCTAAATATAAGTCTAAGTCTTTTATATGTCTGATGTTTATAAGGATGCGGATGGTGTGGTATGTTGTAATAATGGGGAATTATCTAAAGAGGTCACAAGACTCTATTAATGTTGAATACAATTTGTTTACTGTATGTTTGTGTTCAATTTGAATCGAAGGAATATAAAAAATGCATTAGTTATGATCTATTTTGTGTCATTTATGTGTTATTTGATTATGTGTGTGTATTGTTTTAATTATTGATTAATAGTAAGTTGATGATGATGGAATACATGAATTCCATCTCGGATAGATACTTGTGTATTTAATCATCCAATATCCATGTCACAATACCAAATGGTCTATGTGATCCTAATTACGTCTCGACTGAGACCTCCTTTGGCCTTGGATGAATATTGATATGCAAATGTTTTGGGGTTTTTGTTGGTCAATTTTGGACGAACCTTGGGTCTAAAATCCCTAGTGATAAGAAGGATGTGCCAAGCATGAAATGATGCCAGAAAATGGTTCTATTGTTGGGACTTGAAAGCATTGTATTGGAGGATGAAGGTAATAAATGAGGTGGTATCCATTTCAGGACGAAATTCAAGACTGGATAGCTGCAAAGGAGCAAGAATTTTTCTAGTGAGAAACTCAAGGTCTGAAAGTGAATGTGAAGTGATGTAAAGATAAGTATCTCTCCACCAATTTGTATGATATTTGATTTGTTTAATTTCATTTTCTTCTATATGAATGGGTGAAAAGGAAAAATACTACCAATTCTACCATTTGGCCCTTAGAACCAGTGGTTTGGGATCAAAGTATGTTTGATAGATTGAAGGTGTTGGACAATAAGTGGACTCGGGCCATTCACTTCTAGTTTGGTTGAGGAAAATAGGGATATATTATTGAATTTGTTGTCGAATACATTGATTATTTCAATGTATTCCACCCACTACCCACCTATTCCAACTGGCTCAAAGAAATCTTCTAGAAATTTACTACTTTTAGTAGTTTTTTAGTTTTTAAACTTCTGAGGCCATTTTGAGGGCCTAAATGAAATATTTTCAGGATCGATCACTTCAATGACAGAAAATGGCTCTGATTGAGACACCAAAATGAATCTCCTCGATGATGCATTTACAACGAGATATCGTGCACCCCAAACAGAGATCGTATGGCAAAGTTACACCCCCAGGAAGTTGATACACCAAACTACCCAAAACGGGGTCCACAAAACTGTTGGATTTTCATCTTCTAGGGTTAGCGTTTTGTATTCTCTTTATGTTAAAATTTCCTTTAGAGCCTCATTGTAATCATATTCTTTCGAATGTGAGTAGCCATCACATCTCTTCTTAGAGATAAGATGCCACCATTCTAGCGAGTCTTTCACTCTGTATTTCTACAGTTTTGTACATTTCTCTCATTAATAGAAATTGTGTATTACTATATATCTAGGCCTATTTATATATATCCAATATATCTATGTTATATTATTGGCTCTCTTGCAATAATATTGTTTATTTCTATGTTATATTTTCGCTCGCATTTCGTGCCGAAAATAATCTGGATCAATGGTATCAGAGTAGGCTACTCTTGATCGTTTTTGAGTGCATGTCCCCGATGAGGTATGATTATATAAAGTTGGGTATTGATCTTGTCTATATTGAGTATAATCACTCTCGAACTCCCAAGAAACCATCCATGGAAAAAGAAAATAAAAATGACGGAGTAGAATATTCTATCAATCGGTTGCTTGAGCAATCTCTCACACGACATAGGGGTGAAATGATGGAGAATTTTTCCCACATCCTTCAATGCCTGCCAATAATAAAAGGAACGTATTCATAAAGAAACCACTTTTGAATCACCTCTCCTTTTAAGGTACAAGTAAATTTTTATATTTCTGTATTTGAAGGTCAGATAGATGCGGATGCCCTAGAAAAATGGTTAAATCTGCTAGAAGGTTATTTCTCTTTTCACATTTTTTCTGAGAGGGAAAATATCACCTTCACAGTCCTTAAGTCTATCCCCCATGTCAAACATTGGTGGGAAACTTACTGGGAGAAAATATTCACATAGGAGTCTGGAATATATAGGGTCGAGCCCAGTTGGGATTTTTTTGTGGATGCGGTCAAGGAACAATATGACCCTGTTGGTAATTATGATGACCAATACATGAGATGGACCACACTTATATAAGAGAGGGGACATATTGTGCCGGAGTTCACAAATAATTTCCATACCTTGTGTACCAAGCTAGGTATCAAATACTCTAAGGGACATCTGGTTATGAAATACCGCAGGGCTTTGCATCGATACATCCAAAACAAAATGGATTTCCTAGACATATCATCACTAGGAGGTGCCTATCGATATGTTGTCAAAATAAAGCAGATATCTAGGCACTAGAGAAAATGGGAGTTCAGGTCTGCAAATCCACAACAACCAAAGCATGATAAATATGGCTCTAACAAACAGCCTCCAAAAAACTAGCCCAAGCCACAAGAAAGGAAGAGTAACAGAAAGACGAAGAAGGAAACTGGAAAGTGGTGCGATTTCCAAAAAATCCCTTGGCACAAAACTGATAAATGTCCCTCAAAAAAATCATTGGTGGCCAAGATCAAATACAAGGAGTTGAACCCTGATTTAGAATCCGATTCAGAAAATAATGGGAAAGGACATATCATCGACACAAACCCCACTTCTGTTGTCGTGACCGTAACAATTCAAATAGAAGAACTAGTATATCCTGAATATGGGGAGCACATTTTTCATTCACAAATGTGGGTGAAGGGGACCCCGTTGCATTTTATTGTTGATAGCGAAAGCCGAAATAACCTCATCTCAACATAGGTTTTCAAACAATTGCGATTTTCGACAACACCACACCTGCAACCATACAACATTAGGTGGCTTTGCCAGGGATGAGACCTCCATGTCATCCAACAATGTCAATTTCCATATGGCATCCAACCCTTCAAGGATCAGGTATTATGTGATGTTTCCCCACTGGATGTTTGTGATGTTCTGTTGGGCCAACCATATATGTTGAAGCGCCATGATATTTATGAGTCTCAACACCGTAGTACCATTGTTACTCTCAAGGGTCATCTTTACATGATACCATAGGTAGTTCCAACTACTATCCTACCTAAACAGTGTCACAAGGTAGTATCTCATACTACAAAATTTATCTTCTTCATAGTCTATTCAAAAGGTGAACAAAAGAACATCACAACCACTGTAGCCTCAATCCAAGCACCTTTTGTCCAACAAAAGCATGTCGACAATATTGAAGTAAAATGAAAGGATTCCTTCTGCACATTGTAATATCATGTATATATACTGGTTAAAAATTTCCAACCCTTCCAACCACAAGTTTGTGATAGCCTTCAACAAGCAAAGCAACACAACTTCTCCAACAAAGAAAGCAACTCATCAAGATGTAGATTCAACAAACATGATTCCCTCTCCCATGAGAAATCAATACAATGAATACCATTGATTTATAAGGAGGGAGGATTGATGTAGGTGGATATCGGTGGCCACCCACCTATTCCAAGTAGCTCAAAATAGTGTTCTCGCAATTTACTATTTTTAGCAATGTTTCGGTTCGTAAACTTTCGGGGCCATTTTGAGGGCCTAATTGAAGTTTTTTTTTGGATATATCACCTCAAAGATAACCAAAAACTTGATTTATCCAAAAAAATGAATCTCCTTGATGATACCTTTCCAACTAGCTATTGTGCTCCCCAAACAAAGATCGTATGCCAAAGTTATGCCCCCAGAAAGTTGATGCACCAAACTACCCAAAATAGGGTCCACAAAACTGTTGGATTTTCATCTTGTAAAGCTAGGGTTTTGTATTTTATTTATGTTAAAAAGGCCTTCAAAGCCTCATTGTAATCATCTTCTTTCGAATGTGAGTAGTTTTTGCATCTCTTCTCAGAGATAAGTTGCCACCATTCTAGCAAGTCTTTCACTCTGTATTTCTACAGTTTTGTACATTTCACTCATTAATAGAAATTGTGTATTACTGTATATATGTGAATCTTGTTATATATATGATATATATATTTTTTATTATTGCATCTCTTACAATATCTCTATATATTTCTATGTTATATATCTGCTCCCATTTCATGCTGAAAATAATCTGGATCAAGGTCCAAGAAAATGAATGTTAGAAGAGATTCCACTCTGGATAAAGATGTTATTTATAGAGAAATGGTTGATGCACATGGATCCTGACATAATGGCTGAGTAAAATCCCCTAACACTAAGGGTTTTTTCAAGGGTGGGGAAAAATGAGAGAGGAAGTGAAACCATTGAGGAGGATCTAGAAATTGTTGATATGAGGTGAGGAACAGGATGGACCTAGAAGAGAAAAGAAGATTGAGAGAGAGTTGAGAGATACACAAGAAGAGTTGAGCTAAGAAGGAAATCTGAGTAAAGAGGTGAAAAACAAAGATAAAGGGGTGCATGACGATGGGTTAAGATCAGGATGAAGAGAAAAGAGACCGTACTTCGAGGAAGTGCAGAAGAATGCGTTGTGCCAGAGTGGAGCACAGGAATAGGTAGGCCCGTAAAGAGGCACGATGTCAAGAGTAGGGTTTCCACTGGGGATACCAGTAGTAGTAGTAGTAGTAGTTGTCCCAGGGGCCTAGGTGATGAAGTTTGAACCCCTTGGCTATTTCAGAATGATACAACCTCGGAAGAAGATGAGGTACAAAAGAAAGGAAGGAAGATGGAGGATCCCCTAGTGGTGGGGTAAAATAATTGGTGATTATAGATGATCTTGAGTGGTTTCAAGTAGGAAACTCTTTAGGTCCCCTCACAAGAAATGTTATAAGGAGATATACTTACCACCCCTTTGAACCACCCCCTTGCGCGTTTGTAATAAAAAACAAAGAACAATAGATTGTGAAGCGATTAGAGTAGGAGAAAGATTAGGAGAAGACATAAGAGAAGATGTGAGTGAATAAGAAGGTGAATCCAATGCCACTCACCAAGATAGGTATCAATAGCAAGGAGTTTGATAACCAACAATCAGGTT
>JASDQU010013620.1:36598-54345 GCA_032191745.1 Picea mariana | reverse complement strand
TTACTTTGAGGTGGACCATGCTTCTGAATATCTGATGGGATATGAAGCTTATATTATTCCTTTAGTTTTTCATTGCTAGTAGGTGGACCTTGTTACAAGTTCTTTTGAATTTTAGACATACTCTACATTAGTGCCACATTTAATTCTTCTTGCTGAGCTTGAGCCCTCATAAGACTTTCATTGTCTACTTTTATAATCCTTACTATGGCTACCAAATCTTGAGGGATCTCTCTAGCCCTCCTACCATCATATTCTTCATCTCATAAATGTGAGGTTTCCTGCATACTATATTGCACCATTCACTTTTGTTTTCCCTTCTCAGTATCTCCTATATGATGAAAACAAGAAGCCACTATTAGAAAACCACATTTCAAATCATATGCAAAATTACTCCTTGACTTATCAAGGCATCTGTCCACCTTATTAGTACTAGACCATGACTCTATTCCTACTACCAATCTTGTTCAAAAAAAGTTGTTATAACTCCTTAACATAGTTGAATCACTCAAAAATAACAACATAAACTTTCATCATATAAGATATTACAAAATTCATTCATTCTTGGTGACCCATTCAAGTTGAGAGTTTGAAATATTCTCGGGTACCACTCTATAACACACCTGACCCCCTAAACCCTACTTAGGTTGGTGGGATTTCAAAATTCCTCTTTCCACTACGACCTTGATCTCAGGTCTTATCACCATGGGTGGGAACCTACTCACATGGAATGTTCCTTCAACTTTCTATGTAGTCTGAAATGAGTTCTAGACCTATCAAAGTGGCCTTCTGAGGTCTTACAGGATTACCCTTCCCCACATCCTCCATTCTATGTGGCTACCACATGAAATCCTCCACATCACCTACATCGATGGACATGTTTTCATGTACACTATACATGACAGTGACATGTCCTTGGACATGTCATGCTCCCATAGAAATCCTTTTGTGGAAACATCTACACAATGCAAGAGATTAAATCATCCAGATGAATGTCTCTGACTCACTCGACTCAGGTTAAATCAATGACCAATGGTGAATCATACTTTCCCTCATTAGGAATATAGGGTGCACAACCCAAAACTTCTTTTTTGATCTGTTATTTTTGGTAGCCTCACATCTCGATAGATACAATGGTTGGGAACCAAAGAAAACAATGGACCTCGATTCACTTGGAACCTTCAATGACATAATGACTAGCGATCCTACCTAGCTCTTCTAGTTTCTCACCAGGTGAGGTCCATGACTAGATATATGGTTGGGATCTCATTGAGTGGAGTCCTCAACAAGTCAATCATCCACTTCCACTCGGTTGCTAGCCATTGAGAAATACTTCCTTTTATAACATTGTGTCTTCTCCAAAAATTTATTTCTGAATTGGAATTTTCCAACCGTCATTGGATCCCCACATGTAATGGTTAGGGATCTCTCATATCTTAGAACCACTCAAAATTTAATCAACCTAACAAATTCAACCAGCTTCTCCTATCAGGAAAGACCCATTAAAATATTAATGGCTCGGATCCCATCGACTGACTAGATGAAAAATATAATGCTCTAGTCCTCTCAAGCCTTCACCTTTGGGATTTCTTCATCGAGTATTCCTTCCTATCATTCACCATGTTCCTTTCCTAATGCAACATTTTTGAAAGGCTTAGTATATTAAATCATCATGCATATATGATCCATATTTTGTCAGTCTAATCTCTCAGAAAATCGACAACTCTTGTCGACTCAAAACTTTCCCATCAAAAGGTTCACCTTGGCAAGACTCTATGGTTTTTTGAAAGGATTTCTTTGAATACTAGGTTTATAATGAACAATCGAGATTGAATTTATGCAATGTATCTATGACTGAGGTTATGTTAGGGTTTACTCAATGATTTCAATAGGGTTACAAGGAATGGAAAGGAGAAAAAATTCTTCACCTTCTTGACATTACTTCTAGGTTTTTAACCCTGACTCTTTGGACCTTTGGCCCTCACCCTCAACACATAGGCAATGCCTTCCAATGGGCCTCTTAGTGATTATTTTCTCATATTTCAAAATTTCAATTCTATTGTTTAGGGAATACTTAGTGTTATAAGCCTTCCTCAAACCTATCATTCATAGTTACCATAGAGAATCAATTAATCCTAGGAAGAACCCCATGTAAAAACATTATTCATTTTTCAAAATTGAAATCAACATGTTAAGAATTCCTTTAAAAAAAGAATACAATTCATACTCATTAACAAATTAACTGTATGATACATTTAAGACACACTTATATGTTTCAGGTCAAACTTCAATCTGCCTACTTACTGAGGGTGAATGCCTTTCCACCCAACTGTAGGCTCTGCTACACTTTTTATTTATACAATAAACCACCCCTATTCTAGGCCATAATACCACCAAGGGACTCTCAAAATTTATCTTTAAGGTTAAGTATTTGGTTAGGAATGTTACTCTCCTTCACTACACTGGAAAAAACATAAATCCCCTCTTCCCACTGAGACTAGGGCCTCCACGAGCTTACCAAGTTCCTTCCTAGATATATTTCCTCCACACAAGGAGTCGCTTCACTGCTACATAGTCCCTAAAATATCTCCCTTTACCAATGCCATTTGTTTTCCACCAAGTACCAACTCATGACCCTCTTTTCTCTAGTCTGGATCTCAATATTCTCTATTCCAATGTTGACCATTAGTGTTATGGGAAAGCTTCCTATTTTCTTCACAAAAAACTTCCTAGTTTTATTTTCTCAGGTTTGGCTTGGGTTCTCTCTATCAATCCCTCTTGCTCATTCGCGATACCATGCTACTTGCATGTATTTTTTTTTCCTCATCTCCTTTTTTATATACCTCTTCCTTTATGATCTGTAATATTGTTTTTCCTCCCCTCAAGTTCCTCAAATTTCTTATGTCAGAAGCAACCCCAAGGTCAAGATCCCAAATTGAAGGGCACTTTTAGGGTACTCCTGGATGATATCTTTAGTTGAACCCATCACTCCTCCAAGTACATTTTTTGAAGGAAGTCATAACCAGCCCAACCACCCAATTTGATGCCATTAACAAGATTTCTTGTGAATAGGATGAACAAGGTACTTCAGAAAGGTTGGTCATTAGAGGGTATGCAGGTGTAGGTTGGGTTTCCGGGAAAGATTCCTATTTTCTTCGCAAAAACTTCCTTGTTTCCCCCTCACCAATTCCCACTCGTAGTATCATGGTCGGTACTACAAGGCTTCCCATTAGTCAACTGATAGGTGTTTTCATTAAACATAAAACATAATTACAATGTTCATCATTTACAATTCATGAAGTCTTAATCATAATTACAGGCCTGGGAAAAATGAGGTGTTACAATATATGACCAGGATCCAAGGTTATCCTCATGATTTACCTAATCATGTGGATAAGTGGTTTCCTAAATTATTGAATAATAATGATACCTCCACTAACGACCATGGATCTATCCTCATTCTATAAATCCTTATAGCTCCATGATATCCAAAATGAAGATGTGATCATGAGACTTTTTTCTTCATCACTAATAAGGGATGATAGGTCATGTTATAAAAACCTTCCTAGTAAATAATTGAAACCATGCAAGCCCTTCATGATACCTAATTGAAAAGGTGGGAAATCAAGAAATATGGTAAATTACTCTGAACCCAATTTGGTCATGTCAAGAGGGAAGAAGTAGAGTCTGTTGATGAATTTAATATAAGGTTTAATATTTTGATAGAAGAATTTCCCAGAGACCTTAGACCGGAAGAAGTGGAAATATTTATGTAATATACCCATGCCTTTGAGGGACAATTTGGTTTTATCTTGATATATAAATCCCCAAATACCTTGATAGAGGCTAAAAAATGGGCATCCCAAATTGACGTCAACTTAGCCAAGTCCAAAATGCATACACCTTCTTCCAAGTTTCACTCTAAATAATTCAAGGATGAGAAAGTGATAAAACCAAACCTCGGTACTTTAGATCATATGAATTTCACCAAAGAGGTGGGTCCTATATACACTAGTAAATTTGGGTCATTTTGTGACGGCTATTTCGATGCTCTTGCAACATTATGTCGTGGATATTGTGACGAATATTGAGTCTCCCAAACATCATTTAATGTGATGTGGCATGTACGACGAACCTAGATTAACGCTGCAAGAGAGATGACAGTAGGAAGTTGTAATGATTGTGAAAAAAAAGAAATATCATCGCCAGAACGACTAAGTAAAGCAATCGTCAAAAGAGCGACATAATAGGGAAATCATCGCACACTAAAAAATATAGGAAAATTAAGTAAAAACATTGCGATGAATAAGATTTTGAAGCAGTCATCTCAATTTTGACGAACACAGTGTATATAGCGACAAAATTGCTATACAAATTTCTTAATTTGTATAACAAGTTCATCACAAAATTTGTACCGGTCGTCGCAATTGAGACGATAACTTTCGTAATTTGTATAGAAAGTTCATCGTAAAATATGTAACGGTCGTCGCAATTGTGACGACAAATTTCATAATTTGTATAGCAAATTCATTGTAAAATATGTACCGTTCGTCGCAATTGCAACAACAATTTATTTAAAAAAAATTAAAAGTTTATTTTTGAGCAAAAAAAATTAAAATTTTATTTTTGAGCAAAAAATATAAAATTTTATTTTTGAAGAAAGTGGGCATGTATTGGAAGAATATTATAGGCTATGAAGTTCATTGTATTCTTGAAAACATTTTACAAAGGGAAATTCTCTGAAGTAAATAAGGTATGGGTAGATCGCTCTGCATGTGATCAAGCACCATCTAGTTTTGATTTCAGGAGTACAAATATGGAGTGTCAAATCCAATCAAGAGTTACCCTCAGATATTTATAGTTAGTCTATCAATTCATCTCAATAGGCCCTCATCTATATTCAAAAATTCAATTATGTTAGAATAGAGAATGTCTTTTGTTAAAAGAATTATGTGACGGTCTTATTTTCACATTCGAGGGGGCATTAACGTAGGAGGAAGAATGCTCCATTAAATTGGGTTTTTTATGGTTATACTAAGACATCTAGAGAATATATCTTGTCCATTAAAGACAAGTTCTATTTGTAGAATCCCTTAACATAGTGAAAAGAACATATTTTGATGAATGTTTGGCATAGGACAAATTCAATGAGTCAACCAAAAGATATATATGTAACAGTATATATTTGATATGGATATGTTATTAAAATAGATCACATATACATATCAAATATATTTATATGTGTGATATTTACTAAACATACAAGTTGTAAGGTTGGCTAAGCTCATCACAAGAGGCATTGAAAAACAAAGGCTTCTTTATTCTACTCGGAATTTTTAGGATTTTTATGGCTCCCTAAGAAGGTTTGTCTCTAGATGCATTCATGGATTTTCATCATAGTTGGTTTTATTAATCTTTAAATATTATCCACATTCCAAATCTTGTGGGAATCTTTAAAATGAAGGGCCATTCCATTTATTGGGAATATTTAGAAATATCATTCTAAGTCCAAATCTTGTGGGAATCTAGTTGGGCAAGGCCATTGTATTCTTATTTGTTTAATGATTTATACACAAGGCTAATTTCCTTGCAAACTTACCTTTCTAAAATTATTTTTTATGACTACATGAGAAATAGTTCACATTTGGGAAACAAATCAATGTCATAGAACGTTTATCCATCTTAAGTTGTAAACTACATGTTGGAGGGTGAATTATCCATGACAAACAAACATGTTTTTAAATGGAATGTTGCAGGGGGTATCACAACATCCCCTCTTTACCTACCAACCAAAAAAATCTTGAATCTTTGTAGAGAATCACAACACCCTTTCTTTACCTATCAACTAACCAAACCTAGTTAACATGTGATATTATTTAATTATATATTATGTATATAAACACCTTTTTTTCCTAGCAATGGAATTAAATTTGGATACTACAATGATTTTGGGACTAGCATTGGAGAGTGAGGAGTTTTACCTTTGGTCAATGTTCGTATCTCACGGAATTCACCTAATACTTTGATCAAGCTCCAATTCCATTTCCATTGGTTGACCTCTATTAAAAGACCAAAATGAGATTTCTATTTATATTATCTCTAGTCATTAAATGCATATAAGTTGATATTTTAAAGAGAAATAAAAACTACAATGATATAAGACAGGGTGTAATCTATATGTCTAATGAGGTCACCCTTTTGCAACTATTCAAAATAATGGGAGGAGAAATTGAAACTTTTGGCTTCAAATATGGAAGGAATCATTTTGGATTGATGAAATCATAGATATCAAATGTTAACATTACATAATCCAAGTGAATTAGGGGTATTCAAGGGTGTCGAATCCATTTTTCTAGTAAAAACAACAAATCCATCAATCCAAAATTTCAATTTCAACAAAGATTGCCTAGATAGAATTTAGTGAGGGAAAATCACAAAAGGTCAAAATCATTTAACATTTGTCCTTCTTCTATAAATCGGTAGCCTCTAATTTACCACATGTTGAAATTGAAATAATATAATCCCTACACTCCTTGTAAACCATGTAACACCATTCAAATTAGACACAAAATTCTTGCGACGAATTAGCTATACTATCGACGAATTTTTTTCATCGATAGTATAGCTAATTCGTCGCAAGATTATTTACATCCATATCTCTTGCGATGATATCAAATGATGCTTGGATTCATTTCATATTTGGTTTATCAAATTGAAATTAAAATTTGATACTTTGCAAGCTAGCTGGACCTTGAGTCAAATACAAATATGAAATTTGGAATCATTAACATATCTACTAGAACATATGAAAAATAGGGCTTATGGTTTCCATGATGATATCACGATGGAATAAAGTGGGTGTGTGAGTGAAATTTGAGTCCATAAACCCTACCATATCATTAAGGCATGTAAATATTATATCCAGGTCAAATTTCAATGCATACAGATATAGTTTGAAAATATTTCAACATTGGCCCCATTCACATGTCATTGTTGCCCGCCTCTAGTATTTTTATGGTGTTGATTAAGAAATCAATGAAAAAGAGAGAATTTTAATCACACCTATGAAAAATATACATTGTATATAAATTAATGTATAACCTGAAAGAAAAATGAAGAAAGACTAATGAAAACTTAAAACTTGCGTCAACCAAATTGTGTACTTTAAAAGAAAATTATGGTTTATGGTTTACATAATGAATTGATGATGGAATAAAGTGGGTGTCTTAGTCAAATTTGAATATAGAAACCCTCCCATATCATTAATTCATGTGAATAGTCTATCCATGACAAATTTTAGTGCATATTGAAACTGTTTGAAGAAAATTTAGTGTTGGCCCCATTCACAGGTCACTGTTGCTGGTGTCTAGTCCTCATACAATTTATGTTCCTTGTTCATTATAAAATTCGTTTGAAATTACACATGTCCCAACATATAGTACTGCAAGGGTGTATTTTTATGGTGGTGATTAAGCAATCAATGAAAAAGAGGGATTGTGTACTTTGAAAGAAAATTAGGGTTTCAAAAAAATTTCTATAGAAATGACAAACATGTTCATTGAAACTTCGTTGATGCATGCAATACTATGACAACAATATTGATGAAGTATTATAAGATAATGATGTTATAAAAATGAAAGAGTTTCTCTTGGTTCCAAGAATAATTTATCCTCTACTGAACAAGGCCAATCACATGAAGGTGGAAGCTCATATGGCCCCTTCCCTCCCCCTCACATCACTCTCAATTGATCCCCAAAACCCAATCTATAAAATAGAAAATAATCAAAGGCAACGTCCTATTAAGATTCATGCACATAAACTACAAAAAATAATAATAATGAAGGTACATGAAATTATGTGTTTCTAAATGATATTTTTAATCTACCATGTACTTTAGTATATTGGAAACTGTTTTTCAGTTTCAAATAATAATTAAACAACATGTAACATAGGATATAAAAATGTCACATAAAACTTAAAAATGTGTAATTAACCCATGACATTATAAGTAAATTATTTTAAGATAATAATTCATACAAATTAAAATATTATATAGTCACGTACCTAATCCAACTTCAATATCTATGTAATCATCCTTATTCTATATCTTGATCTTCTTCATCGAACTCGACATCTGTATCATCATCCAGTTCTAAAATGATGTTGAAAGGATTGATGATATAATCATTGTCATCAATGTCATTTTCAAGCATATTTTCATCGACATCATCATCAAGAATTGAAATATTGTATCTTATGCCTAGATCATGATCTTCTTCGTCTTCTCCATATGTTGACCCTCTATGATCTTTCAGCTCTGTCCGATTTGTCGAATCTTCTTCTTGATCTTCAATATCATCTGCTTCCTGTAAATGAGTATACTTAATTGGCCTTCCTCTTGGATCATATCTAACAACAAATGACCAATCCCTTTCACTTGGAAAATTTGAGTAAAAGACCTATTCACATTAGCTTGGAAAAACATAACGATCATGTCCTCTTTCAAACATCATTGTTTTAATCATTGGAAATCCGTTGTCATGTTGAATAATAGTTCTTTCCTCATCGCGTTCATGCATTTGTAACCTATACCATTTGACATCGAACATAACTAATTTGAAGGAATTAAAGTTACACTCAAGTATATTGTTTAAATACCCATAGTATCTATTTTCATATTCTTGGGGATGCCTGTCACTCCTAGAGGAAACATTAGTGACCTGGAATACTGCAGTTATCCCACCATCAGAAGTTTTCCTGGTTTCATCCAATTGTTTGATGCGAAATTTATGACCATTGCACTACATATCCTTGTGGTGTTTCGACTGCAATATGTCAGATATGTAAAATATGCATTGTCAATTAATAAATTAACATATATTTATATAACTTCGAAAGTATCTAAAAAATATAGTACACATGTAGTCACATTAATATAATATAAAATAACTGAATAAAATTGGTACATTTTCTTACCTGTCCATCTTTCAAACAATATGCTAAATCAATTTCCCTCTGCGTAACATTGGCATCTCCATTACGACGAGATTCTCTAAACAATTATGACAGTCATTGCCATGATAACCTAACTCCATTATGTTTTTTACATATTTCAATCCATACATTCATCCAATCAATATTATTTGCAATGTATAAATGCAGTGCATCCCACTCTTGAGCAACTGAATCAAAAAAACATAATTCACCAATATTAAATATTAGTTATAGCGTCTAATATCCAGGTAATTATAAATATTTATAATTTATGAAATAAATTATATTAATATATTAATGAGTATGATCATATACACAAAAAATGAAACTTTATATGTATTATTAATATAAATTTTCACAATTATTAATATATTACCTCTCATTTTTTCTCATTCTATCTTTCCCCAATAGATGCTCCTGATCTTCAAATGTTTTGATGGAGTTCACATTCCAAATGCGATCCACTGCATGCATAGTTGGCGCTGCTAATTTAGGAAGATACTGACTAATATACACCATGGATTGATGTACCATATATCCCTCCACCATAGAACCCTCAGGACATGCTCTTTGTCTAACCAATACCTTCAATGATTTCAAGTGCCTCTCCACCATCCACATTGACCTTGTGTGAATAGGTCCATAAATTTCAATCTCCTCAACTTGGTGTATGAGGTAGTGTTCTTGTGCATTGAAAAATGTTGGAGGTATATACTTTTGAATTGCACACATTAGATGAGTAATTTCTCTCTTCCAATAATTTATATCATCTTCATGGATTTCTTTCAATGAAAACCATCTACATGAGATCATGACAGAAGAAAATAACATGTTTCAACATAACATAACATAATATATTACATTACAAGTAAAACACATGTCATTAAGTACAACAATAATTTGAAAGAAAATTTTGCATATAAATCATAACTACTTACCTCATGTATTTTCCAAGATCATATATAACTTGTTTGACGTTGTTGTCAAAGTCTTTTGGGAGAGATAGTGGTAGAGCATATTGTAAAAAAAAATGAATCGTTATTTGTTTCGATCAAAGTAGACATGAAAAAATAAAAAAAATAAAAGATGTGTAAGGCCAATATATATAAATATGTATACCAAAATTATTACCTTAATAAAGGTATGCCAATCATGTGTTTTTACCCCATCAAATTCACCTTTCTTTGTTAAGATATTATTTATGATTGAAGCAAAACCCGTGGGAAATTTAATTCTTTGAATGAACACTTTTGCATCATTGTTTCGTTGCTTTTTTAATAACCATGGAAGGTTATTTCGGTCTAGTACTCCATATGATCTATTTGAATATCGGATCACACTTTGCATTGCATGATTGGCTTCCTGTATGTCAATACAAATTCTGACAATTTTTTCTTTGTCCCTCCTACCATCTATGATTCGCCATAATGTTTCAGTCACATTCTTCCCGATATGCATTGTATCAAACAAATGAGCTATTTTTAGCTCCTCATAGTAGGGAAACCTCATGAATTGAGCAGGATAATATTTACTTGTGGAATCCCATTATTAATACATTCATGATGATTGAAGCCTTCATGAAGCATAAAAGAAATCACAAAATTAATTATCAAATACGCTAAAATAAATTAAATGATTAAAATAAACATTCAAAACATTACACGATCTACGATACATTATGAAATTGAGTACCTTGACTGTTTTTATTATATTCCAACCTCCATAGGTGAGGCGTCATTCTTCGTGGTTTTAAACCAGACTCTTCTTTCCCATTGAAAAAATGTTTTTCAATAGTACAATACCTATGGTTCTTAGGAAGAAGGTTCCTATGCTCATCAAACACCATATTTCCTAAACTTTTTGAATGGCGATACTTCATCTTAGGGCCACAAACTAGACATGCAAATTTACCCTTTGTTTGAAGACCTGCAACAAATGGATTAATGTCAATTATATGATGAGATTATTTAAAAATTAAACATGCACCATGATAACATTAAAAAATTATATAGTATTAAAGAGCAATATTAGAATGCTACATACCACAAAAATGTGTTAGTCCAGGGGCATCATGAATTTTCCATAAAAGTATTCCACATAATTTAAATTTCTTCTCCCCGATTGGTTTACATATGTCATACATTGTGATGCCAGCCCATAACTTTAGTAGCTCGTTGATAAGAGGCTCGATATATACATGCATATATTTAACCTGGTACTTACCTAATTGTTTGAAATTACACATAATTACTATATGAATGATATCATGTAATATATATAAGTAAATAAATAAACAAAATATATTATGAAAAAATTGAAACAAATGAAAATGTTACATTCAAAAAATGAATGTAAAGAAATACCTGGAGCAATCATTGTCAACATTATGTGCTCCCTCTTTATTGACATCCAAGGAGGAATGTTATTGTTGATAACAAAAATATTCCACACTGAGTAAATAGACCTTAGTTCTTCGAATGGATTAACACCATCAACTGCCAATGGAAGCTTAACATTATGAGGTTCATCTTTGAAATTTGCCCATTTTTCCTCAATTTCCCTAAATGCAAAACCATTGGCAGGCATTTGAAGAACACCATCTCCACTTCTATTACATGCATGGTAATCCATAAATTGTGCTATGCTTTCACACCTAAATAATCGTTGCAAACGTGGAATTATGGGAATATGACGAAGAACATTTCGAGGCACCATTTTTGTTACTTGATCAGTTCGATATCTACTGATAAGACATTGCAAACATTTTGTTTTCGAAGCATGTTGTCCATAATATATAATATGGTCATTAGGACATGCATCTATAGTTTGATAATCCATTCCAATGTCTTTCATAATGGCATGAAAACCTTGATATGTGCGAGGTAAAATATTTGACAATGGTAACAAAAATTCACCGAACAATCTACAACATAACAAATAACTAATTAATGTAAGAATATTAATCGTAAAAATTGCATTCTTATTTTACAAATTAATTAACACTAAAAACAAATAGAAAAAAAATAGCATTTATGTATAATATGAGATGAAACATATTACATACATTAGGATCTGTGTCATACAAGTGTTCGACAAATTATTCATAACCTTTAAGTTCACTAGCAACAATGTAGCGGAGAGAATATTTGATTTTGATCCTTCATAAAGTCATTTATTTGCCTTTTCTAATAGAGGTTCATCATAAATACCAACATTGTCCCCATCCTCGTCCAACTACGAAAACAAATCTTGGATCATTTGATTAGTCCCATCATCTTCTTCCATGAGATCATTAACTTGTTTTGTCCCATCATCTTCTTCCATGGGATCATTAACTTGATTTGTCCCATCATATTCTTCCATGAGATCCTCATTTGCTTGGTCATGATGTTCCTCGGTTTGTACAACATAATTTTTACTAATACTTGGTACAATATTCTATGGAAAGTTAGAGGGAAACTCTAACTTTATAATAGAAACAATCATGCAAAATTAGTTTATACTATAAAAAACAATTAAACAATATATATACATATATATAATTTTATATAAAATTGACAAAATAAAAAAAAGATAATGAATATATAGCTAATTACCATGGGATGATATTCATTCGATCCGCCATCAATGTGCCCATATTTCCTACAATGTTTTGTAGTTGTTGCTATTAAAATTCTTACGGGACGTATGAGGCAACATTTTTGGCAAGGGAAATAACATCTACCATCACCCTTTTCACCTGCTTTACTTTTTTCCCCACCTCTAACTATATTCTGAGACATTCTTCCGCACAAAAATACCCTTTCGGAACCATCGTTGTTATAGCAATATTGTCGCAACATCTTTAAATCTTCAAATATTTATAGGTCAATATAGGTCACCGTCATCACAATTGCGACGACCGTGACCTAAATATTTCATTTTTTTACCTATTTATTTGTTATATTTAGGTCACTTTCACTTTTCCAAAGACTAGAATGGTTATAATGGTGAATTTGTCGCTCGTGCAATGAACTGTATAATGGTCAATAGGTGAGCGTCTCTCTTGTGACGAAAACACAAGTTTGTCGAAATTGAGACAATATTCCACCATCTTGACTATCGTCGGTTTTGCGACAATAGTTTGAGTCCGTCGATAGAGTGATGAATATGGGTTGGATTTAGATCAAAATTGAAAAAATGAACTTTTTCTATTGAATTTTGCGACGAAAGAGTTCTTTCATCGCAAGTAGTCGTCGCAATTTTTCCAATATGTACTAGTGATATATTGTACCCTCCCAAATGGTTTTCATCATTACCAAGGAACAATGAAAGTTGGAGAATGCCAAAGCTACTAGGATATCCAAGTTAGAGATGATAAATGTTATGGATGAAGAGTCTAGGGATAGACTTAGAATAAAAGGCTATTTGCATGGTGGAAGGACCCCTCAACCTATCATAAGTACTAATTTTCTCCCTTGGTATTACACAAGGAATATTTGATACTGGATATCGACTTAGCCAAGATTAATGTTCCTATCTCTCTTTTTGAACTTACCAAGATCCCTTCACAAAGGACCAATTTAAGGAATTATTTGACCTTCATGATGAACATGATGATCCTCCTATAATCATTTAAACCATGAACCATGATAAGAAGAATGGAATATGTGTTCCCTTATTCATTACCTTAATGATGAATTATTTTCTTCTTCACAATTTTGTGCTTGATTTTGGGGCTTCTACTAATGTTACGGATTTGAAAGTAATTAATCAACTCGGTATTAAAATAAAAAGACCTTATAGGATTGTCTATGGGATATATTCAAGGTCTATTCATGTTTTTGGAATTATAAAGGACTTTAAGTTTAAATAATGTGTTTTCCTAGATATGTCCCTCTTAATGGATGTTTTGGTCATAGGTTTACCTAACGATTCAAGAATTTTATTGTCTAGAAAGTGGGATGCAACTTTAGGTGGTAGTCTCCAAATGGACTTGTCCTATTCTACTATTCCAACTCCTTATGGGTATTTTTTTACCCTATATAGGGAATGCACCATATTCAATCATTATATTATTTTTCATCTATCTCGCTACTTTTTGGGTGGAAAAATTGGAGGAATAAGCTTGTAGGTCCATTTCGGTGGCTGGTCCAAATTTGGAAATTTCTGTCCAAAAAATAGTCATAAATATTCTGGAGCCATTTTGAGGCATCAAATGACCTTTTTTTTAGTCTAATCCTTACTGTAAAGGAATATTCTAAATTCTACATGTCGATAGCTTTCCAACGACACTAAATTCTCATCAATCAGAGTTGACCTACCATACTGATCACCATGGTGTGAGTGGATGCCACGTCAGTATCCATTACATAGACATTTGGGGCTAGCCATGTAGTGGATTTTCTAAGAACTTTATAGAAATTTTGAAACCTTATCACAATTGAAGGTTGAGGAAGTAAAAAACCTATCCTTAGATGGCTATCGAGCTATGTTAAATACAAAACCACTAAGAGGAGAAGGGGTTCCATTAGTTTACATTGTATCTTATTCCATAGTTGAGAAAAACATCTGAGAGTGGTATTTTGTGAACTTGATGAGGAGGAAAGATTATGTAGCGACCATACATGCCACAGGTCAAAGGAAAATCCATAGAGAGTGGCTCTTTCTTTGTACTTGCATCATTTATTTACCAGAGAAAAGAGACCAGAGAAACCTAACCTTCTAGCTGGGCTTTCAACCATATTGGGTTTCCTAGGTTATATATTATGTTTCTTTGTGGATGGTGTGAATGTGTTTTACTATTTTCTAATTTTTCTGCATTTTATCTATTTTATTAGTAACTAAATATTTTGGAGGTCTAAAGGAAATTAACCTTAATAGTAAATATTTCAGTATTTTTTTAGATCTGTTGTGACGAATTATTCCAATGGAATATCCACAATAATTTATAGATCATATTGGAATTAGATATAGGTTTTTATTTTGTGTATTTGTGGGAAGTTGCAAGATCCAGAAATCAGTGTAAAGAGAAGTCACAGAGAATTCTAGACATGTTGGATGAGTTCATTCATAATAACCCTCAAGATCTAGCAGAAGAGAAATTTGAGTGGTTGGAAGCACAAGTTGTTGACATCAGTCACAATATGAACCTCCTCATGGTGTCTCTATCAATAAATCTCATACCATTCAAATATTATGGAGGTTCTAACTTAGATAATCTATTGAAGGGAAAATCAAAATATTAAGAAGAAAAGTAGTGGAAAAAAGAATCTGAAAAAGAGAAACAAAGTTCGAGTGTCATTAACCCTTCACAATCCCTATTTAGGGTGGAAGTGAAAGTGAACATAAATCCATATCAAGGTGATAACGATGCATTAAAACTAAATCATTGGTTGCAAAAACTAGAGGTTTATTTTAACATTCACCATATAGATGAAGAGTCGAAGATTTCATTTGCTAGATTGAAGTTAGAGGGCTATGCTTTTACCTGGTGGGAAAACACACAAAAATGATTAGGGTGGAGGGTGATCTTCCAGTAACTTGATTCGAGGAATTCAATACCCTCATAAACTCCCAATTCTACCCTATTGGGTATGTATAGGGCCAATGGATCCGGTGGCACTACTTCATATAGAGGCAGGGGAAAAGTGTACATGAGTGCACCAGTGAGTTTAGAAAGATGGCCATCATGTTGGGTATCTTTCCCAAGAACCCATATGTACTCCTAAATTATCTGGGGAGTTTACAAAGTCATCTAAGAAAGTAGATGATGCTCTTCAATCCAAGGACAATGGATGAGGCTTGTGTATAGGCACAACACTTGGAAAACATAGGCCAAAATAAGGAGAAACCAAGTGGTTCGAAGCAAAAAGAGAACCAAGAATATTCTAAGGGGAAGCATAAGTGGAAAGGGGGAAAATATAAGAAGACAACAACCAATGAACAACTGAATAAATATCCCAACAACCATTTCAATAATTGAAACATTAATGATCACACCAAGGATAATTGTTGGAAACTACATCCAGAGTTAAACCCGAAGAATTGAAAAAAAGATGGAAAGGAAAAGAACCTTCTAGACAATGATTCAAGAAATCATGTTGAAATTAGCTCGGATGGTGATGAAAAGATTATATACACATCTGTGTAGAAGGAGGTGAATCTGAGTATCCTTTATCACCAGGAAGAGAAGAATGTGACCAAGCTCTTCCAAATCAATATTTAGGTCAAGAAGACCAAGATATAAGATCTGTTCGACTATGGTTCACAGGATAATCTCATAGTAGGAAATCTAGTGAACAAGATTGGATTGGAGTTTCAAAATCATCCTATCCCTATCCATTGTGTTGGGTAAACAAGGATGAAAAGATAAAGGTAATGAAACAATGTTGGATTAAATTTTATGTAAGTACTAATTTTATCGATGAAGTGGATTTGGATGTAGTACCCCTTGATGTATGTGGAGTAGTGTTTGGAAGCCTTTACATGTACATGAGGGATGCAATATTCATGTGTGGATCCAACCAATACCAACTGATCAAGGATGGGAAGTCCTACATCATCAATGCACATACAAGAAAGTCAAATATCTCATTGGTAAGTTCCAATCACGCCAAGAAGTTGATTAGTTCTAGTAAGAAATATGTTTTTCTTTTCTTAAGAGAAAATCACTCTGATGATGAGTAAATTAGAGTGAAGGAATCCTTGGAGGGGTGTACTAAAGAGAAAAAACAGCAATTGGATAAATTTCTATAGAAATACAGAGGAGTGTTCCAGGATCTTAAAGGGATATCACCCAAGAGGGAAGTGGAGCACACAATATAGTGGTTGTTAGACTCCCCATTGTAAAATATTGGGCTATATAGACAATCCATTATGGAAGTGAATGAAGTGAAGAATCAATTGCAGTAGTTGTTGGAGCATGATGTAATTCAACCAAGTACCTCACCTTTTGGGTCACCCATCATAATTGTTCCCAAGAAGGATGCGACTTAGAGAATGTGTATCGATTATAGGGCATTGAACAAGATTACAATGAAGAATCGGTACCCCCTGCCAAGGATCAATGATCTATTGGAATAGTTGTAACATGCCAAGTACTTCACTAAGAAGGAATTTAAATTAGGATATCACCAGGATATGTTAAGAACCAAATATCAATATAGCATAGAAAATCCTCAGAAAAAGTACTCAACGCCTTGAAAAAGAGATAATTTCAGATAATAAGCCTCTTCGACAGGGCAACCTCCTTTTACCCCACTTAAATGTTCAAGTACAAGCTGATTCAAAAGGAAAATGTCTCCTTGGTATATATAGGAGACTAGGAGGTATAATTACAACTAATGGCCTAAAGCCGACATAAATAAAATAACATTACTAATATAATATGCCCCAATTAAGGGGTAATGAGCCAATATTAGGGCTTAACATGCCCCTCCCCTTGAGACAAGTGTTGTCCGCAACGCTTGATTAACTTTGGACGATTCTGTATAAAAGACTCATCTTCCTAAGTGGAATCTTTAGCTGGTAGTTTCCTCCATTTAATGAGATACTCTTAAATGGATCTATTCCTTAGCTGGCGAATTCTTGTGTCAGTGATGGCTTCAGGCTCCAATATGATTTTTCCTTCCTTGTCAATTTTTGGCAATATAGTTTGAACTGGGATCTTGTCACCTATAACCTTTTTTAGGCATGAAACATGGAAAACTGGGTGTACTCGTGAAGATGCAGCCAGCTCCAATTTGTATGCCATAGTACCAATATTTTGCAACACC
>JASDQU010013619.1:68331-85287 GCA_032191745.1 Picea mariana | reverse complement strand
ATAAAACCCTAAACCATCTTAGATTGTTACTTGTTTATGTATGAATACCACTAATGGATTACATATAGCTTTCAAAACATTATTGAGATAGTCCAGATTTAGCGAAGCACTTGTTCATTTATTCTTCTCACTACCACTTGCACACATATACATATAGTCCAAAACCTTAGGGGAACCATAACATCCTTGTCGTTCTAGACATCTGAAAACCTCCCCCCAATCTTGGGAGTTGTTCCCAATTTGGCTAACACATTAGTACAACCAACACACACACCAATGAGTGCCACTATTTTAGGATTAGTTTTTCTTGGGTCCACCACACTAGGCACCACTATCCAGAACAATCCACCCATCTAGTAGCCCTTCCTTTTTAGGAATTCTCCAACAATCAAGCACCATGGAAGGACGACAAAACCTACCATATTTAACCCCATCCTCTTCTTCCAAGTTAGGATAAACTTGGGCTCCCTCTCCTAGTTATATTGGCCATCCACCACACATAAGGAGTAAGAAGAGAAACACCTACTATAAATTCCCATGGCATAGGGGCAATGCTTGTACAGATGGGGGAACTCATAGTTGCCACCAGAACTACAATCAAACCAAGCATAGATATACCACCCATACATGGACTAATCACCCTCGCCCATTTTGTGAGCTCTATGGTCACCTAGCCCATCAGTGCCCTGAACTCACTCTAGAGCTAGTCCAAGCAGTTCGTTTGGAGTGCACACATCACAATAAACTTAGTAGTTCTCATTACAGTACTTCGACGTGCCCCCTCCCCCAACATGCACCCATTACTCCATCAGATGAGGTTCCATGCACCTTGACATCATTTGTTACCCCTCATATGGGTAATCCCCCCTCACACCTAATCTACCTCACGACTGATGCTCAACCATGTAGACTTTGGAGCACTCCTTCCACCTCTAGTACCACAATGTCCACTAGACCCTATCCTTGGAAGGAAAATGGATGTGTATACCAACACCCATCATGAACCATCACCCTTGATTGGGATAAACTTATCTAAGCACAACTTCCATCTTCTACCCCATTTCAAATACGGGTCACCGTTAACACCTTTAAAATTTATTGGTGTATTATAAATGATGGGGCATCCTCATGCATTATGTCCTCGTCATCTTGGAAACAACTAGGCTCCCCTACTCTTATCCCATCGATGAATGAGTTAAGAGCCTTTGATGGTAGACTCTGTTACCTTTTAGGGATCTTACCTAATCTCCCCATTAAGTTAGGTGATAAGACAGTTTTGATCAATGTTGTTGTCATGGATGGTCCGATAGATTGCAATATTCTCATGGGCCATGATTTCATCTATGCCATGAGTGTTGTGGTGTCTTCACTCTTTCGAGGCATGATATTCCCACATGAGGGACACATCATCACCATTGATCAACTCTCCTACACTGATCTCCCCCTCAAGATTCTCATAATAGAATCTCAAATCATGTTTCTCACATTGAGTCCATGCACTATGTGTCCATTGCCACCAGTCTTGCAACATCCACTCCCCTTACAAATGAGCCCATGCCTTTAGAACCACTTCCTCACCATTTGGGATTGGAGGATGGGTGGATTAATTCATCCTTGGGGGAATCCAATCATGTTTCTTCCCCCAAACCCAAAAGAAAGCATGAAATCTCAATTACATTCTTCCCAAAAGACGACAAATTCTTTGAGGTCACTACTTCTTTCAGTGATTCTAGTGACAACCTCCATCTAGGTTCTCATATCCACTACTGGCAAGGTCCTAACAATTCAATTGGTGCACCCTCTAATATTATCTCCCTAGAAAAGGTCATTACTCCCTCTCAAATAAGATCAACTATTGTCATTGATAGGAATATCAGGGTCTCCAGTTCCATGATGACCAATCATGCGCATATAGGAGATGTTTCCACACAATTTAAAGTCCCAAACCCTCTAATACATAATACACCAAATAATGGATCTGATACACCGTTTCAGATTCTCTTTTGTGGATGTTCAACTTTAAATTGCATGTTATTTTACCTTTGGTCCATAATATTGGGCATTTGGAAACAACCCTTCCCCAGTCCTCATATCATAATACAGGGAGCAATACCACTTCCCACCTTGGTCCCATAAGGCCTATCTCTCGACACAACACCAACCAACAATATACCCTTGATGGGAACCATTGTAGCACCACCTTGTGTCCAGTGCCCCCATACACCATGCAATTATAAACGACATGGCCTAATCAGAATGATCCAACAAGATAGTTTCATTACTTCTTGTGGCAAGGCCCCCTTAGCCTCGATCATTTTTAGTTCCCCCCATTGGGAAACATGGCCTCCTTTAAGGAGTTCCTTGTTCAAGAACCCATGGTTCCTTGGCCTCCTTGAGGGAGTGCCTTTTTTAGGAACCCATTGTTTTGTGTCCTCCCTTAGGGAGTGCCTTTTTCAATAACCCATCATTTTGTGGCCTCCCTTAGGGAATGCCTTGTTTGAGAACCCATGGTTCCCAACCTCCTTTAGGAAGTGCCTTTCTTAGGAACCCATTGTTTTGTGGCCTCCCTTAGGGAGTACCTTGTTTGGGAACCCATGGTTCCTCAACCTCCTTCAGGGAGTGCATTTCTTAGGAACCCATTGTTTTATGGCCTCCCTTAGGGAGTACCTTGTTAGGGAACCCATGTCTCCCCAACCTCCTTCAGGGAGTTCCTTTCTCCGGAACCCATTGTTATGTGGCCTCCCTTAGGGAGTGCCTTTTTTCGGAACCCATGGTTCCTCGAACTCCTTCAGGGAGTACCTTTCTCAGGAACCCATTGTTCTGTGGCCTCCCTTAGGGAGTGCCTTTTTTGGGAACCCATGGTTCTCCGACCTCCTTCAGGGAGTACCTTTCTCAAGAACCCATTTCTCTTCAGCCTCTCTTAGGGAGTGCCTTTTTCAAGAACCCATGGTTCCCCAACCTCCTTCAAGGAGTTCCTTTCTTAGGAACCCATTGTTTCGTGGCCTCCCTTAGGGAGTGCCTTTTTCAGGAACCCATGGTTCCCCGACCTCCTTCAGGGTGTGCCTTTTTCTAGGAACTCATTGTTCTGTGACCTACTTCAAGGAGTGTTTTTTTCATGAACACATGGTTCCCTGGCCTCCCTTAGAGAGTACCTTCTTCTAGGAACTCATTGTTCCTTGGCCTCCTTCCACGGGCACCCAAAATTTTCATCAAGGAATCATTTTTCCCACTAATTTCAAAATCTCAAGTACGCTTACTCACTATCATTTCTATCAAATAACTGTCATATGTTCTTTATCATCAGATATTTTTCACTTCGGGTATTTGATGTTTGTGTGTTCAGTTACTTGGTCCAACAATATACAACCCATTTTGTCTTGGCCACCTAATGGCCCTTTCACGTACATGTTCAAAAATGGCATGCACTCACGCCCTTTGTAAATAACTGCATATCTCAGTTACACCCCTTGACATTTATCCTTAGGATCCCCACACCTGACTCTTCGATACTATCACCTCCATTGCATTTAGGTACCGTCATCCGATAACATTCTCACCTCCATGAGTTGTCCCAGATATATTTACCCCTTGGCATATTGACAATCATGTTATTCTATCCATTAGGATTGGGAGTCCTGGTAGTGCTACACCCCAGAGTAAGAACCTCATACTTCTTCCTCATCATCATGCTAACCACCCCATTATGGACTCCCACATCATGTTCTTTATTACATTAAAATTCACCTCCGCATTATCATTAACCTTCCATATCATCCAACATTAATTGCCCATCTGCAATTTCATCCTCCATTCATCTACTTGGTACATAAAGCCACCCATGGGGCCCCCACCCTTCATCAATTACATTCCCCTAGTTGCGCCCCACGAGGCTAGGCCATTTTTCATTGGGGCACCCATTTCTATACATGTACTTTCAACCCAATTATTCTTTATTCATTTGGTAATTGTATAAAACACATTTCAAATTTTAGCAGGTAGAATAGATTTTTTCCATCGCAACTGGTGGCATCTTTTTCCTTGGCACACAAAAACCCATGTCACCCTTGGTTAGGGAATTTCATTTTCATCACCATCTCTGCAACGTTATCCATATCATGGAAAAATAGTAACTATCACCAACACCCTTGTCCCAAATATCTATATTTTGTCCTATCATCCACTCCTTTGCAGTCTCACACATTCAATATAGTTTACCTAATATTTGGTGGTCCCCTTGACACCAAATCATGTTTTACGGTTGCTGCCATCATCCCATTTTCCCCCACCAAGGGAATTTCTTACGTCCCATATAGTTTGAGCTTCGTCAATGTCACCATTTCATCCATCTTTTCCTCCATACAATTCCTGACACCATTTTGATCAAATCGATGTCAAGAAGCCCTTTGCTTCTTATAGTCACGCCCCCTTCCCTGTCGATGCCAACACAAGTTTCCAAGAAGGTGGAAGTATCTTGGCTCTCATTCCACTATCAATGAGCAATCTCAGATGGCATAGAAAGAGTCATTATTGCTTTACGATGTCGTTGATCCCCATAACATTAAACTCCAACAATGTTTCATGTTACGATGGGTCTTACTATGCAATCGCTGCAGTTTCCAGTAGCAATTGAAGACCTTTGAATTTGATAGGCCATAAATGGCTCCAAGTCATTCACCACTCGATTTAGAGCTAGTTCATTCCCCATAACAGTCATATGTCATTATTGACGCCCCTGAGGGCGATGGAGATATCCATTTCATCAAAAGTTTCTAGTTACACTCGTATTGTTTTGGTTTCATGACATGAGCATGGGGCATGCTCGCTTCGTTTGTACAAAGATACAACTTGACATTTCAGTTTTCGGAGAATTTTTTACACTACTATGAATCCCCTCTTCCTCCAACGAGACGTTCCTACCATCCCTCTTCAATAACATCTACAACTCTCCTATTGTTACTGCAATTTCAATAGAAAGAAACATTGATGTATTTCTGCTATATGTATGCTCCTAACCTCACACATCAGGGGGCATCTATTATCACCAAAAAATTGCTCAGACAAATACTGAAAATGGATGAAAAACCCAACACAACATACTACCAATAATTATGGAAGGATCACATTCAATTTGAAAAGATACCCGCAAAACTATGCAAAAAAAATCCTGAATTTCCACGCACATTCAACAAAGACAACACACGCACATCCTCATGGGCTAACACAACGTACAACCCACAAAGTGTGCGGTCCACATGACTAAAAATCAGAAAACCCACACAGATGCAGAAACGATGCATTGATGATTTTGGTCAGGCCTCAACCACTTCTGGGATGAAGTAGATCTCGACCATACCCCAAAATCTCCCTAAAATTCTGCCCTGGGATCACTGAAAAGGATGGGAGGTACCTCCAAAGGCCTCCCATTCTCACTTGTAACTAGTTGAAAAATATCTTTCCATCCTCCTATAAATAGAGGATTATTGTATGCAAAAAAGAAGAAGAATCCATAGCANCCATTTTTATATGTGTACTTGCAACCCAATTATTCTTTATTCATTTGGTAATTGTATAAAGCACATTTCAAATTTCAGCAGGTAGAATAGATTTTTTCCATTGCAACTGGTGGCATCTTTTTCCTTGGCACACAAAAACCCATGTCACCCTTGGATGGGAAATTTCATTTTCATCACCATCTCTGTAACGTTATCAATATCATGGAAAAATACTGACTATCACCAACACCCTTGTCCTAAATATCTATATTTTGTCCTATCATCCACTCCTTTGTAGTCTCACACATTCAACACAGTTTACCTAATATTTGGTCATCCCCCTGACACCAGATCATGTTTTACGATTGCTTCCATCATCCCATTTGTCCCCACCAAGGGAATTTCTTACGTCCCATACAGTTTGAGCTTCATCAATGTCGCCATTTCATCCATCTTTTCCTCCATACAATTCCTGACACCATTTTGATCAAATCGATGTCAAGAAGCCCTTTGCTTCTTATAGTCACGCCCCCTTCCTTGTTGATGCCAACACAAGTTTCCAAGAAGGTGGCAGTATCTTGGCTCTCATTCCACTATCAATGAGCAGTCTTGGATGGCATAGAAAGAGTCATTATTGCTTTATGATGTCGTTGATCCCCATAACATTAAACTCCAACAATGTTTCATGTTACGATGGGTCTTACTATGCGATTACTGCAGTTTCCAGTAGCAATCAAAGACCTTTGAACTTGATAGGCCATAAATGCCTCCAAGTCATTCACCACTCGATTTAGAGCTAGTTCATTCCCCAGAACAGTCATATGTGATTATTTATGCCCCCGAGGGCGATGAAGATATCCATTTCATCAAAAGTTTCTAGTTACACTCGTATTGTTTTGGTTTCATGACATGAGCATGGGGCATGCTCGCTTCATTTGTACAAAGATACAACTTCACATTTTAGTTTTCAGAGAATTGTTTACACTACTATGAATCCCCTCTTCCTCCAACGAGACGTTCCTACCATCCCTCTTCAACAACATCTACAACTCTCCTATTGTTACTGCAATTTCAATAGAAAGAAACATTGATGTATTTCTGCTATATGTATGCTCCTAACCTCACACATCAGGGGGCATCTATTATCACCAAAAAATTGCTCGGACAAATACTGAAAATGGATGAAAAACCCAACACAACATACTACCAATAATTATGGAAGGATCACATTCAATTTGAAAAGATACCCACAAAACTATGCAAAAAAGATCCTGAATTTCCATGCACATTCAACAAAGACAACGCACGCACATCCTCACGGGATAACACAACGTACAACCCACAAAGTGTGCGGTCCACATGACTAACAATCAGAAAACCCACACAGATGCAGAAACGATGCATTGATGATTTTGGTCACGCCTCAACCATTTCTGGGATGAAGTAGATCTCGACCATACCCCAAAATCTCCCTAAAATTATGCCCTGGGATCACTGAAAAGGATGGGAGGTACCTCCAAAGGCCTCCCATTCTCACTTGTAACTAGTTGAAAAATATCTTTCCATCCTCCTATAAATAGAGGATCATTGAATGTAAAAAAGAAGAAGAATCCATAGCAATGTTGTTCAAAATTCTCTTGTAGAAAGCCATCTTTGCCTTGAGCCATTAGTTTTGAGCTAGTGTAGCATTGAGCAAGCTTTACACCTCTTGTGAAGCTAAGCTTTGGGTATTTTTCACCATTGTAGACTCACCACTGGAGAGTGATAGCTCTAGTTTTTTAGGGATCAAAGGACCCTCCCTTAGGCGGAATAGGGGATTCATTGTCCCATGTTTCTTCTCTTGGTGCACTCAATTTCAAAGACCATTCTCTATTTGGTAACCATTCTTTATGTTCAATTTCACGCATCCTTTGTTAATATTTGCTTAGTTTAGTTTCTATTGTTTGTTATTTATATCTTTCTTTGTTTCTTGATTTCTAGCTTGTGGGTTCACTAACCTACTAACCATATTTCTGTTCTTCCTTGTTAGCTTACCAGGATAGTTAAGGGACTCTCTTTTTCTCACCTTTGTGACAAAAGAACCCAAATATCTGTTTTCAAAATAATTATTTTCTTTTGACGTCCTGTATGATATTCATGGGGTTTATTTGGTGTTCACATTTTTTTTGGAACCATGTGGGACAACAATCATAATGCTCCTTTATTTTCTCTTTATCACAAATTTTGAATCACCAAAAATGGATCTTCCAACCAAAAGTTATGCCAATTGTAAGTTGTGTACCTTTCAAATGCTTAATTTGGAGTATGTATGGATGATCAAGCTTTGTCCTGATAAATCTCTGAACTTTGAACCCTTCTAAGTTTGAAATTTTAGCCTCTAGTACTCTAATATGACTTTCTTAAACTCCTAAAAATTTCACAGTCTAAACCTTTACTAATAAAAGGTTATAGTACAAATATCAAAATGACTTGTTTAAGACTAATTTCAGGATTAGTATAACTCCTCGACTTCCACAAGATATATCTCACAAATTATAATAATTGGAAATACAAAATTTTTTCCATGCGTAATTCATTATGCCTCCTCAAGATTTTGAAAATTTCAGAGTCTGATACGTCAAAGAAAAGAAGTTACAACGATAATTTCAAGATGACTCTTTTAAAACTGATTTTGGGATTAGTCACAAGTCTTGTCTTTCATGGACTATTTCTCCTAAATTATAGAAAACCAAAACTTAAAATGTTTACCGCCTGTGCTATGAAATGTCTCCCGAGTCTCCACAAAATTTCACTGTCTCAAACTTCCCAGAAAAGAAGTTATAGAAAAAATTCCAAGATGACTCGTTTAAAACTGAATTTGGGATGAGTTAAAAACCCTATCTTCCATGGGCTATATCTCTTAAAGTATAATGACCAAAAATCTAAAATTTTCGCCCCATGTACCTTGATATATCTTCTAACTAATATCCAAATTTCCTCGTCTGAAGTGGTCTAGAAAAAAATTAATAGTGAAAATTCCAAGATGACTTGCTTGAAAAAGAAAAACCCTAGGATCGATGCTCTTAAACCAAATGCTATGAACCAATGCCTTGAGAATGATAAAAAATCAATGTGTAAGAGTCCACTTCGAGGGGGAATCTCCTTTTAGAGTATATTGAATGTACAATATGAAATAATATGCTCCTAAGACTAGGTCTCCTTGGTATACATATAAGAGACAAAGGGTACACTTATAATGAAAGGGTGCAATGAAGGGTTCTAGCCTACATGAAAATATAACACTAGAAATGTAATAATTCAATAGGGGGATTAATAAGGGTTTTTATACATAACATTGGGTTTTTTCTAGGGCTTAACATTTTCACACCCACCCTCTTACACGTGTTTAATGATTGGGCTTTGATATACTCGAGAGGAAAGTTAGAAGGTTTATACACAATGATAATTTTAGAAAGATGGTTTGGGTTGAATAGACATGGGAAAACTCTCCCCCTTGGACCCCTTCCCTCTCTTGTGGAAACTAAGCCCCCAAGTCATTGTCCATGTCCATTTGTAGTTGGTGATGCATTTTATTTATTATATTCAATATCATCATTTATATATTACATCGCTTGGCCCACAACCATACATCATATTCAAAATATAGTTTGCTGATTTGGGGATTAAAAATGGGGATGTTACACACAACATCGACCATGACCACTTGGGTTGTTACAAAATTAGTTACAAATATTAGAGAAGATATTCCCTAATTCAACCTGCATGTGATCTCTTTAAGTTTGTTAAGCACGGTACAAAATGGGTTGGTGCACACAATATCTCCTTGGTTGGCAGAGATGCTAAACTTGGGACTACACGATGTATCTTCTTGGGCTCGTGCAAAGTGTTGATTTGTGGCACGTGCAACTTCTGCAAAACATTAGGTGCCAACATACCCCCAACACTATTGGTTGGCTTGTCCTCAAGCCAATGATCTTGTCTAAGGCTAGATATAAGAGGTCAATGGAATTTTTGTCACGAGGTCTTGGATGAATGATTTGAACTGGCCATCCACCTTTTCAAAAATTTGTTGCAACTTCTGCATCTTGGTGAAAAAATCCTCGACATCACCTAATGTGATCGTCGGTGAGGTAAGGTTGATTTTGTCCACTAGTTGGACAATCGGGGATATCGTTGTTTGCATATATGCAAGGTTGTGATAATGCAGTCGGGATTTATCCATTTCATCGAGCATGATGGCAGAGATCCTCTATTTTTCATGGTGGGTCGATATAACTTCCCTCAACTTACCGACGATTGTTATCATGGCCTCTTGTTGTTCGACTAGTGGCAAAAAGGGCAATGCATGTTGTTGCTATGTGATCTGGGACTCTATTGCATGGATTTGATCGTCAATATTATAGACTTTGGGGGGGTTCAAGAGGTGTGTCCAAAGCCTAAATCTATATTCAACCACCTCGATGAAGTATGCAATCTTGCCCCTTTTTCCGCTCCTCTTTCACCAATGCAACTCGCATCTACAACCCCACTTACTTTATGCGAGGGTGCGTGTGTGTGTATTTCAACTTGTCCCAAAGTTCTAAGTTATGTTTCTTCTGGTATTGGACATGCTCCTTGAATTTTCCAAGTTTCCATGGTGTAAGGAGATCTGGAATGTCTTTAGTTGTAATCAAAATTTGTGCATAAACTTCATCAACGACATTGATCAATTCCTTGTGCACAATGGCTTATGTTTCATGTCATGCCTTGAGCTCATTGTGTCATTGTGCACAACTTCAATTTCTTTGCGAGCCACCAATTCTTGGTGGTGCTTGTCCTAAGTTTCCCTATGCACAACAATTTGTTAGTCATGTTGTTGTTGCAGCTATGCATAATATTGGCTAAGTGACTAGTGTCGATCCTCTATCTCATTCATTATCTCAGTCACATAAGTGTGAAAATCCTACAGTGGCACATGTGTTAATGATAAATCTACGTATGGACATGGGTGAGGCTCTGTGGTAGCGGGTGGTTCCATTATTATAATCACTAATGGATTAAGCCACAACACCCTCCCTTGGGTACTGTTGCATGGAGAGGTAGCATGAGTCATGCTATCTGTCATTTGTTGTTCCCATGGGGCAGGATCGGTTGAGGGAATGATCTCTAGTTAGCTACAGATTCCATCTAATTTATGCCATGTTGCTCTATTCATTAGTTGTTGCACCATTAACTCGACACAAACATCCTTGATGATGCACAAGATGGGTTTAGAAGTATACCCTTGTTCATGTGTTGGAATGTTAGTGTCCATTTCTTTGTCAGTTTTTTGATTAGGAACAATTGTGTGCATGGCAGATGATGCAAGTATTTCCTTTGTGGTGCGCACCGCGTCAGTATGTCGCGGTGGCATTGGTGTATCTCTAGTTTGTCAACCTTTGGATTTGCACTTCGTTTAAGTGGCAGGTGTTGTTTTTTTGTAGGTAGAGTCGTTCATGGAGGGGTCAATGTATGTGTCCTCTTGGGCCCCTTCCCTTTGTCTGCTCCCCTAGCTGCCCCTGTACGTGTCCGCTATTCAACTAGTTCTTTTTCTTCATCTAGGTTGTCATGACTTTTTGTTGCTCTTCCACTTGCGCTTTAATTTTTTGTTGTGCTTTCTTGACCCTTTTCTTCTTTTGTCGTCACTTCATTCATGTTTCTAGTTGCTTGACGTCAACGTCAGGAGTAGTTTGGAGCTCAAGGGGCCATTCACTGACAACTTGTTGAATGTTCTGTTATGTGATGCAGAAGGGAAGCAACCTCGTCTCAACCTTTAGGTCTGCATGTCGATAAATAAACACATTATTAAAATTACATTCAAACTGAAGGTAGTCATCATACCTATCGACCAGGTTGTTCGATATCCGTGGTTTCATGCAACTTCTTAGACCATTTCGGTAAACCAGAGTTTAAATGAAGTGTTATCCTCCGCCTGAACATGCCTATCTTTGGTGTGTTGGACCTCTACAAATTTCTACATCAAGAATAAAGCTGAGGGATATAGGTCATATTTGTGGTTCAGGGGTGGTTTCCATACCACCATGGCCATAAGGAGAATTACCCAGATGTAGTCAAACTCCCTAACAAAATCCTGTGTTTCCAGGCAGTGGCTGATGAATTTTTTAGCAAATATCTTTCCCAAGCCATATAGATGCCTAAGACACAATGTTTTGTGGCGATGATGTCTCCCATTAGGCACTCATCCTTGTGACACTTGGACAACATTTTACAGGCAAATAATTGCGTGGAAAATCATGCTCTGGAGTCATTTATTTTTGTGATCACCACTCCTCTCGTTCCCCTGCGTGTACCGTACTTAGAATACACATCCTTGGTTGTTTCATCTTTATCCATTATAATAACGGTTAGATCTTCTCCTTTTGTAGGGAGGCCCTGTGACTAGGGTTATTGCGTCAACTTTTATGGGATATGTCTTGTCTAGCCAGAGGGATCCCCCATGTAGCCAAGTTTGTAAGATTCAAACGCACTGGTTGATGGACTAGTTGTGCCTGAAATGTGGGCAATCGAGTAAATAAATTATCCTCGACTGCTTAAGATACTTCTCCCATTCCTGGGTGATTGATTTTTAGCTTCCATCTCGTCATGTAGCAAGCTCTGCATATGCATTGAATTGAATTTTCGAGAATTTTTCTTCGTCCTATATGTTCTGGTCAACATATTTGAGTTTTAGAATCATTCCATACATATATCCTTGAATACTTACATTAGTTGGTATGTCAGGCTTGGGAATGAACTAGTCTTTTGAGACCTACACTTTCTATCATGTGTGGTGTTTACTTCCTAAAGCCATTGTCTCCCTGGATTGCTTAGGTTGGTTGGTATATGGTGCTACTTCAATTTTCTCGAGAGCGCTAGGTTATTATGCCTACAAAATTCATAATTTGAACTTGTCCCTTTTTATAAATTGTTGTCCCGAGGGTGTTCAAACTATAACGTCTTTGTTGTCTGGGTCATTCTACGTTCTACTCTCGACTTGATGCTCAACTCACCCACAACCCACATTGGAAAAATAATGGACATGGCTAGTGTGTGGGATGTTAAATACTCGCTAGGCAACTTCCTCGCCACAATACCTGGCCACCGAGTGGGTTATAGAGGTGCGTGCCACCATTAATGCTCACATGTAGTGGTTTCCATTTTCATAATTGTTCTTTTCATGGAGAATTATTGTCATAATTGTTTTTAATTTCCCATGCATTCATCACATGTGTGAGAACTAACGAATTTTCTCTCTACCGCCGTATTGGCCAGCATTTGGGTGGCCAATTGTCACTTCCATCTTTTTCGTCATGTGGGTTGTACGTGGACATTTAAGCCTTAATCACTTTCAAATCTACCAAATCCGTATGTGGGTACAATCTATCCAGTCCGACTTTATTGTGGTAATGTACTTAATTTTTCCATTTATTATCTCTATTATACCTTAAGTCCTACCCTACTACTGTGCATTGTCTATCATTGCACTCTCTCGTTACGTGCCAGGATGTTATTGCAGCACATCTGTTACACATCAAAATTACTCACTTCGACAGTGTCACATTTTCATTGTTGTAAGTGTCGTAAGTGTTAGCACTTTTGTCACAAGTGCTGTAAGTGTTGCATTCTCTTCCTGTAAGTGTCGCATCATGAATGACATCGTAAAAACACTTGCTACAAACCCTGAAACATGTTAGAAGAAGAAGCCCCATCATCAGACAGTCATAACAAATGTTTTTCTATGTGAATTTCCATTTGGGAAGATCAACACTCCCCTACACATACACAGAGAGTGATAGCACTCTTTTTCCATCTCAGGGGAAGCGTTGTAGCACTCTGTTTCCCATTCTAAGGGACAACTGAGTTGGTTGAGGAAATCTTGGAAGAAATCCCATTTTCTTGTAAAGACAACTTTGGATGGATCAAGTTGGTTTGGCTCGAATCTAACTCCAGGGCTACATCTAAGGGAGATATCACAACTATTGGATCCATATCCTCAACTAATTCCCAAATATACCCAAGGTAGTTGAGCCTCTAAAATATTATAAATAGAGGCATTCCCATGGTGAACAAAGAGGAGAAAATCAACAAAGCATTGTTATTTTGATTGTGGATCTTTCGAGCAAGGGTTGGACGAGGAGGACGTGGAGAGTCTGCTGCAACATCATTTGAAGATTGTAAGTTTCCTTTTGAAGTTATCATTAATATACTTGGCCTATTTCCTTCACGTATGTGTTTACATGTGCTTGTCTTAATATTCATAGATTGATTGATTTTATCTAATCCATTAGAGTAGGAGATAGTTGTTTGTTTCTTTTTTCCATTGCAGGTACTATTTGTAGCTTGCGGATTGGAGCAACTTGGACAAATGTCGTAAACGAGGTACATCATACTTCCCCTCCTTCTCTCCTTTACGATGGATAAAATTAACCTATAGGAATGGTAGTGTCGAAATGTGATTTTCTGTCTTGGTAGAGGGGTCTATAATCCAAGGGAAAGTTCACCTATCCACAGGGGAATATTTACATAATAGAAATTAGTGACTCTACTGGGGAGAGAATTTTTATCTTGTTCTTTCCTTGGTTCGTCCATGATATTTTCCCATCCTTAGATCCTATATGATGATCTAATCTGTCTTTACATCTTTTTGTCTTTGCTAAGTTGTCTCATAGAGCCTCTTACTGAATTTTCTCGAGTTACCGAGCTTTTTAAGTTTTTCTCAAACTTTCCTTAGAACTAGAGCCCTTCTACAATTCAAGTCAGAGAGTTGTTGTTTAGCCAACACTCCTCTAGAGTCTACCAGAGAGTGCTGCAACGCTTCGGTGCTTTGGTTACTAGACTGCAGATTTTTCTTTCTTTGAAAAATTGTAGGATTTATTGCTTGCTGGGTATAGTCTTTGGATCTCTTTCTCTAACTTAGATATTATTCTGCCAGATGTTGTCCTCTATTTGACTCAAACGTGCTACCTTTCATTATTTAAGTCTTTATTGTGTTTGTGTTGTCTTTCCTTATTGCAAAATCGATTGTTCTCTCTCAAAATTGGTTCCTTTTTGCCGCTCTACTCAATTATCTGATTAATTAGAGGTTTTTTCACATGTAAGGTCATTGATCAAAGTATTGTTTTCTTTATATATGATCCCTTACTCAATTACATAAGACTATAATGTGTGACTTTTGGTTTCTTAGTGTTTTTCTTTGAGTGAATAGTTTGGTGGTTGTTCTTCTTTCGATCTCTTGTTTACTGCTGAGAGTGTCTTTGTTTGTGTGTTGGTTGCTTCTTACTTTTTCAAATCATAGTAGTGAAACTTTTTCATTGTTAGTGAAAGAACGAATCAATAGGTGAACATCTTACTTTGCATCCATAATCAAACAAAGAAATACTTGTATGCATTGGTTTTGGATATTGAAAAGGTCTTCTTTATAATTTGGCAATTGTTTGAATTCTTGTTGAGAACAAAATAGTATACAATTTTGCATTCTTGAGTGTTTGTTAGTGACAAAAGAAAAAAAAAACTCTTCTCCTTCCCGTAGCTAGAAGTTCATTGAAAAAAAAGTTTGCATATCATTTTTTTACCTTTTCTTGGAGTCGAGTCTTAAACATCATCAGTTTCACTATCATCCACCCTTGTGTAATGAACAACCATGAAAATGAACGCTAATTAAAATTGAACTAGAAACTTTTATTTTTGGGATCTTTACACCAACAATAGACTAGAACTAGAGATTTGGAATAGGCTATGAGAATAACTCTGCAAAGCATTCAAGACAAACTCAAAATCTTGTGAAAGGGAGAGCAAATCCAACCTTCGTATAAGCATAGCTGGGATCCCCCTCTCACACAAGGGTTAAACACAAGGTCACATGCGGGAGAGCAACGAAGATTATCCCTCTGAGGCTTAACCAATCATAGTAATAAGATCATATATTGGGGGTTCTTCTTGAGGATCAATTGTTTTCATTTGGTCTTGGAGCTTCATGAATTCTGAATCCATTCGGGGTCCTCTGAAGTTTACCAGTCCATTTGTCCTCAATTCTCTTGAAGAATTTTGGATTTGATATCCTACCCATACGTTCGGACTCGACTGTCGACTATACCCGCCCAGAGGTTGACTGCGAGCTAGTATCCTTAGTGGCCATAATATTTAGGTTCCTTACACAAGGTGACGGTGAAGGGAAGTCTTTGCTGTACTTGGAACATACATTGGTCAAACTCACTTGGGCTCCTTGGAGGGTAACCCATGGATAAAATTGCAAGGGAACTTGCACCAAGGTGTAAGTCTGTTAAGTAGGCTGCCAACATAGCTGATCCACTCGCTCATATCCTATCCCCTTCTCAATTTGATCACACGATATTGGATTTCATCACCAACTAGTATGTTCATAAAGAGAAGACATTGGTTTGCTTGTTGGTTTTCTAGATTTCTTAGCGAGTGTTGTTTTTTTACTTTAGTTGTATTTAAAATTGGTATTGTGACCGATAAAGGTCTTTGTAGATCACGTAGGATGCAAGGGTTTCCTCCAGAAGGCTACTAACCCTTACCTCCTAACTCACCTGAAGACACTTACCGTGAAGAGGTCGAAAACCATTCAAACGTTGGGAGTGCTGCCACTCCTTTGCTAGAAAATCTCAAGAGAGATTTAGTTGTGGTTCAAGAAGGTTCCACCCTTCCTGTAAACCTGTCTTTGGAAATTCCTCACGATCCACTCCTTGTTCAAGTGGAATCCTCAGGTAGTATTATAGTAGAATATTACCCTAGCCTACCGTCATGGCCATATGATCAACTAGACATGGAACCAATACAACCAAATTTCAACGAAGAATACACTACCCATGTCTGCTCTACTGAGATGGTAGATTCACAACAAAATCCTATTTTTCCAATATGGATAAATCCATCAGGTCAGGATCTTTGTGAAATTTTTTATTTTGGCCAATCTCTCTTTGACCCTCCACATGCATCTACCACCATTAGTGCAGATGTGGGACCGTCAGGTCAGCCTATTGACAATCCCTTCAATTAAACGATCAATCTCGCTACCACTTCTGGACATGTTAAAAGTGAAACAAGAGTCATATTACCTAGTCATTTACAAAGTACCTCGATGATTACGCCTACCATCCCTCTTCAAGAAACAACTTCATATACTTTACAAAACCTTGTTGGGACACCTTCACATCAAAGGATACAAAACCTTTCCAAACGACAAAACCCAACTGTGGGACAAATCCCTACTAGGGGGAAACCCCCATTCAATTGACAAATCTCTACCAGGGGCAACTGTCCTTCGGTGCACAAATTATGACTGGGGGGCAACTCTCTTTTACTGGTCAAATCCCAGTTGCTACCCAATCGATGGTAGGGGGACAATCCCAACCTTCGTTTATTGGAAATCCATCACAATCTTGGGGACCACCCCAGGTAGGATTTTTTCATCAGACACATCAGG